>CM075019.1:4241061-4361490 GCA_037576675.1 Pangasius sanitwongsei
TGCTACGTGTCTAATTAGAGTGTTAAACATACGTATCATCTAGTCCAGGCATATCAAAGTCAATCTGAATTCTGTGAGCCCTTGAACGGCAATAAATAAAACATATTCATTTTTTTAAACATTATTAGCTATTCTGTTGATTATTGATTATTCTTCTGACAATAGGACATTTCTAGGAAAAAAAAAGTGCTAACAGAATCTATTCAGCTGTATGCACTGGGAGTTGCATTACGGGGGTTTTCTCTCTCTCTCTCTCTCTCTCTCTCTCTCTCTCTCTCTCTCTCTGTACATTGGCTGTCATGTGTATTGATATTCCATGCCAGCATCACTTTAACCATTTTCCTTTTCAATTCAAACCAGATCTAGGCTTGTAAATCGATGTGGCTGTATCGTAGGCTCTTGGACCGATCTTCCGATTCAAATCGATTTTTCACCGTTTCAATATCTTGCTCGTTTACAAGAGCTGAATGAAACAAGCGGGTTTTGTTTATACAACAAGAACATCATCTATATCATACATATCTAATAATGTAAGAGACATAAGTAGAGAAATCTGGTTTTTAATAACATTTTTTACAACTAATTAAGTGTGTGTGTGTGTGTGTGTGTGTGTGTGTGTGTGTGTGTGTGTGTGTGTGAGGCAAACAAGGACCTGACTATATTTGGGAAGCCAAGCGTGGTTGATGATCCCTACACCTGCTGTGGGACAGGAATTGTGTAGCCTCACCATGTTTGTGTTCTGACAGAAGCACACACAGACATGCTTGCACTCACACACAGACAAAATTAATTAAAATTAGAATCAAAACGACAGAGGATTAGGTGAAAAAAATGCCGACAACGTCCCTGCTGTCTTGTCACGTCTCCACAGTGAGCTTTCAGTGTTCAGCCACAGAAAGAGTATACAATCCTAATCCTTCTACTGGAGTTTTTAACGCGTATTGGTATAGTATTTGTTAGAAAGCTGAAACTAAGGCCAAGGCTTGGGAGAGGGGGAAAAAAAAAGACAAGCATGCATCAGAATTTTTGCCATGTTTTTCCCGTGCTAATTTGACATAAAGCATATTGTCAGTTGAATAAACTTTTGTCTTGTGTGAACTCTCCTCCTGCAGCCTGGCCGCATTCAGACATTCCTGCACGCGCACTCTGCGTACACACAATTACCGCTTGTTAGAAAAAGCGTGATATTGTAAACACACCAACTCGCCCCAGTTTTCCCCCTATAATTACAGCTTCTGTGAACCCTGGAGGACCCGTTCTTTCCAGGCACGCCACTGTTCCTCCAAGCAGCTTTTTCCTGTGCATTGCTCATCTCTATACTGGCCAGTAGGCTTGTGCCAATATAACAGTTTAATCATCTCTACACGATATTGCCCTGTGACGTTTATTCTGATTACTTTACATTATCAGACCTACCAAACTTTATGCAATTTGCTTAGGAACTCGGAGAATTCTTGTATGAGTTATCTGTAAA
Source organism: Pangasius sanitwongsei (assembly GCA_037576675.1). Classification (NCBI taxonomy): domain Eukaryota; kingdom Metazoa; phylum Chordata; class Actinopteri; order Siluriformes; family Pangasiidae; genus Pangasius; species Pangasius sanitwongsei. The sequence goes on from CM075019.1 coordinate 4,242,536, forward strand.
AATCTGGCATTATTTGCACACGTGTTTTGAACTCTCTTATATTAACTGAGAATGCCCGGAAGCCACATATGAAATAATTTCATGTCCAGCTTAGCTAACATTGGACAAGTATATTTAGTAGTAATGCCACTGACAAAAATGTGGCTAAATGTGGTCAACGATTCAATTTGGTTTTCATCCAAAAGACAAAATGTTGACCTAAAAAGGATTAAACCTTCCTACAGCAAAGTTTCAAATCTAACAAATAATTTTAATGATAAAAAGTGACTTAAAACAGTTTTCTTTCTCCCCTCCACCAGTTAACACTAAAAGATTTCTAAAAGATTATATAGATAATGGGCCATGTTACAGTTTTTACAGTTTACTCCATATTACTGCAGAATCAGTTGAAATTCCACCATCCAGCTGAGTTTTTGCGATTGCCACTGCCAGCAAGCAGTTCCCAACTACACAGATGGTTATATTATTATGCCATTCTGTGCTCTTCTTAAACCTGAAATGAAGAGTTTTCCTGTCTGCGGCTTTGCACCAATCAATTGGTTATTGTGATTTTTTTCAAAGGTAAATTGCGAACAGGAAAAAAAAAAATAAATCAAGCCTGCTGCTCAGTGCTGTATTTTTCTCACATTGCTGCAGTCAGAACTTCACACTTCTCAAAGTCTCTCTTTTTAAATTCTTGTTCTTATTTGACCCGGTTTCCATATTTGGGCTATTTCACCTGCCTGAGGGTCATTTGCAGCTCAGGCTGTTTTGTCCGTGCTTTTCTAATTGGCGAGGGGAGACAGGTGGCGCCCCTGGTTGTGCAGGGACCTCGTTAGTGCGGTCTCTGTGTAATCCTTTTGTTTTTGCAGTGTGAACATAGAAGCCGGGGCATGAACTTGTGACGCCAGGCCTGCAGTGTAGCGCCACTCACCCGTGCTGATCTCCCTCCCTTCTGCCCCTGTTATTATAAGATGTGTCAAAGGGTCGAGACCACAACAAACTCTAAACACTAAGCCCCTCCTTGTCCTCCCCCATGTTGTTGGGGCCATTTGGAAGATGTGGGCAGTTTGTAAAGCCCCAAAACAGCGTAGAATGTTCTGAAACACTTTTCTTTGTGTATGGATTCGTGAGAGATGGACCAAAATCTGTGACACTATCATTTAACAAAATGAATTCTTGTCCTCTGTATGTGTGTGTGTGTGTGTGTGTGGACATATCGGAATAGACCAGCCACTGAAGTACAGGTGTCAGAGTCACATGGACACACATCCTGCCTAATGCAGTCAGGCAGCTGTGGGGGTCAGGAAGGGTTGGTAGGCCAAAGCAGTGACCCCTGGTGTCCATGCTGCTTTTTGTTGCCTTTAATTAGGAAATTTGACTAGTACTGTCATTTTGAGTGCAGTGTAGACACTTCCAAATCCATTCATTAAAAAGCTCCTGTGGATTTGGCAAGACAGTTGTGGGGTTTTTTTTTTATTTATTTTTTTTTTATTAAGGCATAGACAGATCTCCCCCTGACCACCCCCCACCCGCTGTCCCTTTTTAATTTTAACCGAACACACCTGGCCCTGCCAGAGCAGCATAAATATTTATCCTTTCTACAGGCTATGAACCGTTTAGTTAATTACACAGGATCAAAAATTGGGCTTTGTCTAACGTGTGCAAATCCTCCCTTTTTTCCCTGCTCTGCATGTCTTGTGTTCACTTGGCACACCATCCAAGCCCCCATAGGCAGGTTAGGGGTTTGTGTGTGTGTGTGTGTGAGTGAGGGGTGTTGATTTCTCAAGTGCTGTAATGATTCTTTTTGCAATATTGTTTTACAAGCATCTGAAACAGGAGCCCGTCTGTTTCTCAGCTCCTCCGTGTGAAAAGCTTAGTGTGATCTGAAAGTGAAGCATCACCCAGTGCTACACTATTAGCACCAGGGGCTCTTACCCAAACCCCCTATTTCAGATTTCAGATTCACAGCAGATAATTATTCAGCGCTCTCTCTCTCTCTCTATCCCTCTCTTACACTCAGTGTGGGTGTAAAAGAGCAGAAGTATTAATGCTCCGTGACTGCTTACTAATGCTCTGCCATAGTGGAGGTGTCAGACTTGTTATTTTCTTCATAATTCACCGGGTGGTCTTGTGATTCAGTTTGTACACCACACAAACCCATATTTTCCCTGCATATATTTCTTTCACAGCCAGGTTTTCTGCTTGCATTGGGCCACAGAGTTTTGAAGTTCTCCTATGTGATGTTATCGTAGGTGTATGCGTTTCTTCAACTCATGACCTCAAACCAACAGCAGCAGAACCTGAAGACGAATCTTCCTGTGCGTGTATGCGATAAGCTCCACTTCTCCAGTGGTGACCAGAAGACTGTTCCAATCTGAGAGCTGCCAGAGAGCTACTCTTGGGTTCTTGTGCAGGGTGCTTAACCAGTTAACCAGACCCCCACCTTTTTTATTTCAGATGTTAATCTTCATACAGTCCTCATTCACAACTCCATACGTTTTAATTCTGTCAATTTACTCATTTCAATACTAATACTAATGAAATACAAATTTCCTCTTTAGAGTGACCAATGATTAATAAAAAATGTTGCTTTTTGACAGATATAAACCAATGTTCTACTGATGTTTGCTGCCCCTCTTAGCTTCCAAAGAGTTATTACTCTTACCTCAAACACAGTTCAACACAGTTTCATCTAAAACCACTCAAAATAAGCTGCAGACTGTATGCTGGACTGTATGTTGCCTGCCTATTATGGAGTTACTCTAAAAATTCAACAGTTACTAGTCTGTACCATAAGCAGTTGTGATAGCCTCTCAAAATAAATTTATTTGAGGCTGTCTAATTATTAATGTCATCCTGGCCCACCAGTATCTCCCATCAAGAGCTGCTGCTGATCTTCACAATCCTCTGTGCTTGGATTGTAATCTGCCTTTTATGTAAGCAGACAAAGTTTAGATAAAAACCTTCTGCCAGATTAATTAATTTACCACCATGACTCCTCAGATACTGTGGCATGGGGTTTGTGGGTTCTGGGCACCATTTCCTTCGAGGAAATACTTCTTCTCCAGCTTTCCAAACTTGAACAGAAAGTGAAGGCAGTAAAGGAAAAGTTGGTATCACCACAACTGAATTCAGTAGAGTTTCCTTGGAGTAAACACAACAACTCTGTGTATATCTCCAAATGAACCAACAGTTAGCAAGAGAACAATTGGTGCCTATCATCATGAATCCTCGGACTGCCTTCAGCCTTGGTGGTACCATTGAATCGGGCCACCTTTTTCCTTTGAGTTATTCCAACATCATGTTCCAGTGTGAGGAAAGTGAGCTGTGGTGATTTGGCAGGCAGGCTTTACACAAACAAGGTGCTCCTCTCATTGGCGTCTAGCAAGCGAGAGAGACTTAGTGTGGCACTGGTGGGGACTGGAGAACACTAGTGCTGTTCTTGGCTACTAGCTCATGTTGCCACAGCTATGGAAAAGTACAGCTCTCTCTCTGGATGAGGCACTTCTGTTCCAGGCTGGGGCTGGACAGCCATAAGTGAGTGTGAGTGTATTAAATATTACAGTGGCCCGCCGGGTCATCAGTAGCAGCAGGTGGATTTAGGGTTAGCTTTGAACATGGGAATATTACCCACAAAGTGCAAGCTGTGCTTTGAATATTTCTAATATATAAGGCATAATCTACTAATACGTATACGGTCAGTATATGTTTAATAGTAATGGGGTCAGCATAGTGTTGCCACCTCATGGCTCCAAGTGGATCCCGATTTTGAGTTACTGTTCATGTGGAGATTTGCATGTTCTCCCTGTGTCCGTTTGGGTCAACTTCAAGTTCTTTGGTTTCCTCCCAACTCCCAAAAACGTGCTGGTAGATGGATTGACAGTGCTCCATTTAAGGGTGTACTCCCACTTCACACAAAGTGTTCCCAGGATAGGTGCTGGAAATACCGCAACCATGACTGACGACGAATGAATGAATGATAGTAGAAACTTGGTAGACATGAGATGAGTGGTGAAACATCTTCAAGATTATAACACAAGTCCAGTGTCCGTGACTTTTCCTAGGCTTTACAATATCTTTTGTACTGAAGATCCCTATAACTGCTCAGTTTTGTTTTAATTGTACAGAATGTCAAAAATGATCCCATTAATGTGGCATTGTGCCCTCCAGCTTGCTTTCACTGACAATGTCGACTTCAGCTCAAAGACCATTCTGTGTGCTAGAGTTGTATATTACTTTGCATGAAAGGTCTAACAGCCTGGAGCCCTGCCACTGGCAGTATGGCTTATGTGAGAAATGAAGATTCTCTGATGGTTCCGCTGCGATGCCCCAAGTCTGCACTTGTGAAATGGATGGAATCTGGCATTTTTCATCACGGCACATTTGAAAGAACTTCCTCTCCGTCTTTCGCCCTGTGGGACTCAGCACATTCTTTCACAGTTAATGGAGCAGCAAACAAACAGCTTTAGCTCAAGCTTGACCCTGTAGAGTAAATAGTGTTAAACTGACTCTTTCATTGAATCTATTCTATGTCACCTTATAATGCAGTTCAGCAGTTATGCTGAGTACAATTACCTTAGAAGTATTAGATGCTTTTATACAAAGTAAGGGAGCACAATCCAGGCATATTGCAATGCAGCATGTCGCTAAGCAAAGGCATTGCCTAGAGGCTCCATGGGACTTTTACATGGTGCATTACGTATGTCTGGCCATCCCTCCTTGTTTTCCTTCCTCTGCTTCACTGCAGAGGCGATACTGTTGTCAATCGGTGATGGTTAGGGGGCACGATAGGATGAAGGCGTGTTGCACATGATCTCACGATCTTAATGGAATGGGTGATTTTCTGTATCACTAAACCCTCCATTTGGGGATCTGTAGTCAACTGAACTTCCTGGTTTGCCAGAATGATGTATTAAGGTCTGAATGGCCTTAAGGTGCTGAATCTTAACCATGAACTACTTCTGCCTTTGTAGTATAATCTTGATATTTAGATGAATCACAGTTCAATTTAGTTAGTCATTGCTCCATTAGTCAATGCCCTTCAGCAACATTATAGATATCTATTTATATTGCTCAAACTATCCTACAGAAACTTTAGGCACTGAAAAGACCTCACTCAACACCATGGTTGATGGAGGTTGAATGTATGACTGGATTTGTGGGGTGAGCTGAAAAATGACATGATCCAGAGATGCAGAGTTGAGTCTGCGTCAGATTTCAGCGGGAACGCTGGAGTCTCTAGAGCTCCCCAGAGCCGAGAACCAACCCCAGACACCCAACATCTGACAGCTGCTTCTCCATTCAGCACTGTTCCAGACCTTTATCAGACATCCGGAAACCTCATTAAAGGCTTCTTCAGAATCCGCAGCTTCTGGATTTTTGATCCTATTTTTGCCTCCTTTCCCCATCTTTGATAAAAAAAAAAAAAAAAAATGAATACACTCTTTTATGCATTCTTTTAAACAGGAAGCGGTTTTATGGAGTTTCATCCATTTATCCTTCAGACCAAACCAATATCCATATCCTTCTCACATAAATGTAAACAGTCTGTGGTCTACCTTAAGCAGAGTTTAATGAAATAAGTTTTGTAAAAATAAAGATTTCATGTAGTAAAAATGCCCACCATGCCAGACAAGCCGTAACTTTTTTCATAAATCAGCCTTAGAGGTAATTTTTACGTTTTTACAACTGCAGACATCGCCCCATGGCTTGCACTGAGATGTAGTGTTTATGTGATTCACTCCGACAGTGCTTGTTTTCTTGGGCTGGCCTTGACTTCCGTCTGCGTTCTTTCGAAAAGCTGGCAGCGGCTCAGGCCTCAGCATGACCACGTCACCTCTACAGAGTCAGATTGACAGTTCGATGCTTCCTTTTTTCCTTAAGTGTCAGGAATCTTGGGTAGCGCTAACACACATGCCAAAAAACAATCAGTTCTCTTTTATTTCCCACTAATCAGGGAGTTTGCCTCGAGCCATGTTTGCATTGGTAACAGCGGTGTTTACTGTCTGTGAAGGAGCATGCTAATGACCTGAGCAGCCTGCAGGTGAGATGTTTACAAGCGTCACAAATGTGATGGCATTTATGCCTGCCTCAGTTGGCATGGCTGCACAGGAACTGTGTGGGCCTGTAGCAATCCCTCACACATATAATTATTAGTTGCGAATCTTTATGCAACTGAAACTGTCATGAAGTGAAATATGAAGACACGGCTTTGTTGGCGTGTGCTCAAGCTCAGACGTTTTTGATTTTGTAAGCAGTTTACTGGATGAAGGTGCGTAAAATTGTTCTTCTGACAAAGCATGGGCATTGACTAAATTTGGGATATTCACCTGTTAAAAATCAGATCGATTTAGCATTAATGCAATTGGAATGAATGGAAGAAATACAGGGACAGAAAGTTCTGCTTTTGGCGTTTTAATGATGATGCAATTCTCAGTGTGGGGTTTCAAAGTCTGTTTTATTATGCTGCGTTTCCCAAGGCGAGGCAAGTTGACACTTTTCCCTCATTAAACCACACACTCAAGACAACACCTCTTTCTCCGGAGAGAGAGAGAGAGAGAGAGAGAGAGAAATGCTTCTTTGCTCTCTGTTCTTTCTCGTCTTTCCCTTCTTTTCACAGTGATCCTCACTGTGACAATTTCTTATTCCTCATTTGGAGTTTCTTTCCTGAGCCTGGCATTCTTTTTATTTTTTCTTACTTCAAAGCCTCAATGGCTTGGAGAATGCGCTTCAGCTTCCCATTGTGCTGGCTTTGCATATTCATGAAGGCTCTCTTTTTCTTTCTCTCTCTCACTGATGGCTCACTGCTGGAGAGCAGAGAGATTGAAAGCGGAATAGTAGAGCCAAGCTCTCGCAAGAACCTGTGTGCTGCTGGGCGTGTGTACACGGGGGGTCACGGGGAAATGAATCATCTCCGAAAAGCTCTTTCTAGATGTTGGATGTTCTCATTCCAATTAAAAAAAGAGTTAATGATGTCTAATTAATACTATTCTTACTGTGTGTACTGTTAATATTGCTACAATTCATTATTAAACCAAAAATGCCCAAACTTTCCAAATTGTGGTTTTACCTGTATATCCACAGTGGCTTGCATAAGTACTCCCCCCCAACCCACCAACCCCCCAACCAAAAAAATAAATAAATTAAAAAAAATTGGGATTTTATTTCATGAATCTAAACAAAAATATGTTAATGAAATGTTAATATGTTAATCACAACTTATATTAGTCTATTTTCCCCCCTAGTGGAATAACAGAGACTCGCTCTTTTTTTCCCTCAGAAATCTTTCACCTCGATTATGATCCACAAGACAATTTTCATTTATAACACAGATTCCAGTTAAAGCCTTGATTGTGCCACAGGCTGCATGTTGACCCTGCTTGTGTTCAGGTGTCCCCACTGGATGCCTATGACAACAGTCGCACAAGTCCAAACCACAGATGTTGAGTGCTGACGTAAGCAGCTTCATAGATCAGACGGTTACCTCACTGCTGACTTTTTCAAAATACTGATTAAATGTACACGTTCTTTTTTTTTTTTAACATTTTTTTTTTTTAAGTTCTCATCCACTTTGTGTCCGGCTGTGAAAAATTTCACAACCCCCTCCTTCTGGAGCCTTAGATCATACTTCAGCAGGCTCTGTTTCTTTGTGCAGGGATGTGGACAGCATCGAAAACCCTTCGTCTGTGCCATCCAATACTGGTGTAAACACGTTACATCGCTACCTCTGCTGTCGTAACTGTTTCATTTACAGCTATCAAATCGAAACACACAGAAGAACACGGCATTGCAGACAACAGGTCAACTATTTTGGCCAAAACAGTGTTGCACACTGCCGTGCTATAATGACATTATAACGACAGTGTGTTAAATAACATGACAATGTAAGATTTCATGAAAAAATGGATTCTCAGAAGTATCGTTCTAAGAAAAAAAACAATTTGGGGATTGGATCTTTTTGGCAAATAAACTATTGTACATAGATCTTTCTAATGAATATTTTCTTTAATTTTTACCACCAGCTTGTGTGTGTGTTTTTAAATCGCATGATTAATAGCAAGACACTACAAAATTGCCATATTTTTAGACTAGGTTAGCATACCTTAAAAATTTCTAACTAATTTTCATGCATTTTCACTGCATATTGAGTAACAAGCACTCGTAGGTCAGTACTTTTTTGCAGGTAAGGGTCTTTTCCAAACTTTTATTCAACGCCGGATTTATTTTCGAAAAAGCAGTCAGGCTGCGTGTGTGGAGCTTTAGCAGATGCATAATTACCTCACGGCATTTATTTATCTAGCCTGTTTTATAGAGCCATTTCTCTCCTCAAAGTCTCTCCATCCACTTGGCTGATGATGTGATCATGAGTTGGTGTCTGGGGCCTGAGCACTGGAGAGGGCATGTGTGTAAAAGGGTGTGTGTGAGGGGTCTTTCAGCAGAGCCAGAGGTGATGAGTGCAGGGGACAGAGCCAGAGGAAAGCTGCCGATGATGTCAGGCCTCTGGGTGGGATCCTGATTGTGTTTCCCAGCTTCGTGCAGCTGTTGGGCTCAAGGAAGTGCATGGTTCGACACACCATTCCCAATCCCCACCCAAAATCTCCCTCACTGAAAAATTCACAGAAGTAGGGGTTAATTCTGGCGTGAAGCAGAACATCACAGCTAGCATGCATTCCTTCGATGGCCATTGTAACTTAAGAATCTGTGCCTTCATGGCTTTTTTTTTGGGGTTGCTCTTTGCTCTTCAGTTGAGCGGGGAATTTTTTGCTTGCCGAGCTGATTTTCTCCGAGTGTGAGCAAGATCAGAGCTGAGAAAGCATATGCTCCTGGCTGTCTTAATAACCTGGCAGTACATCTTTACTTCCTCAGCCTAAAGTCTATCTACTATATAATCTTAACACATGTTAATGTGAAAAGAACAGAAACCTGTTTTACGCTCAACTCAGTTCTAATGGAAGTCTAAAGGTAGTTGTCATTTCGATAAATATTTATGCAAAACACTTTTTTATAAAACAGATTTCATTCTTTCATTGATTACTTTTGCATAGGGAGGAATTTGTGGCCAGTCGCTACCTGCATACTTTTGTGGATTGGACAGAGCAACAAAACCTTTGAATTTGTGTTTTTAAACAAGCATTTATTGACAGAAATTACTAGGTTGTTTTTTTTTTAATCACTACAGGGAAATGTGCTGAATTTTTTTTTTTTCATCTGTAGTTATCCCACATACACATAGACTTCAGATTCAGTAGATAGAGATATTCCTTTAACAGGCCTGAGGATTTTCTTTGGCCCAAGTTTGATAGGTTATTTCCATCAGTAATAAAATTGCTGATGTGACATTAATATGCTGAACAGATCCTGAAAAAAAGGGTTCTCTTTTCATTGCCCTGCTCTTCTTTGCTTATTGTTTTTGCTGTAAGTTTTGCTTCTGCTTAAGATATATTCAGCCAAATGTAGCAGTGTGAAGGCTGTAAAAATGGCCATTTAGGGACTGGCCCATTTGCTGTTTGGAGTACGGGAAGAACATGAGGGAGTATAAGCAGAGAGAGGAGTGTTTATGGAAGTTCCTCAAGCCTAAGTCTAAGCGACTGATGGAAGATTCAACAGGGCAAGCTGACCTCACACCGGCCATTTGAACGAGTGTGTGTCTGACGGTGTGAGTATGTTATGCTGACCTGCCCGCAACTCACCGTGTGAGCTGTGTTCCAAAGAGGTCACTCTGACCACGGCGGGAAAATCGGTACCTGAATTAGACCACAGAGCACTGTTCACCTCACTTCCGCACCGCCGACCCCACCATAGCCCTGATCAGACTTTTTCTTTCTCACTATTTCCCTTTCACACATACACATCTCTCAGTCATCCGCCTCCAGAGGCTCCACAGAGTGCCATGGCCAGAGAAGAGAGAGAATGGCAGGCGAAGAGGGGGCCGTAGGGCAGCCAGCAGGCCGGAAAGGGGGATAAAGCCAAATGATTCATCTCAGTGTGGAGGTCTTTGAGTGGAGATGATCAATAGGTCTTGATTCTCTCACGTGGGAGATCCGTGAGCTGCGGAGAGAAACAAGCGATAAAGCGTAGTGATAAATCGGATGCTCATTATTCACTGGTTATATTGACCTGTACATGTCATAACATTTTCCTAATGGAATGACTTTTGGTAGTCCCTAATGGAATGTGTGTTTCCACACATTATAGACTTTGACAAAAGGAAACAGGGATGTTCATAGCGCTTGCGACCCACGCTGCACAGGTGTGCCGTTCGCCACCCCCACTTTGGCCACACTGTGGAAAGTGTCGGCCCAGTTATGCTTTATGGGATATAACTGCTATGGCTGACTTGATGTAATCTCGGTAATAGCGCACTTAATCGGCTTAACTTGTAACTCCCAGAAAGTCCTTTGCTGCAGTATCCGGGGGGGAGTTTCCAGCGGGGGAATTAGCTTCAGAGATGGAGCAGAGGGGGGCGTGACATGGCCTGGAGGTGAAGCTTATAATCACCTGACGTGTGAATGCCTTTTGTTATGCACATCATGTGTTTTCACTGGCTGCTTTGTGCGCCATAATAATGTGTCACTCAAATGACAGCGCAGTGAATAGCTGAGGAGGAAGTATACCAAACTTGTAAAAAGGAACCTTGAACCGTGGCATGCAGGACTTCACCTGGCTCGTGATGTCCTCTAACTCAAGTATGTGTTTATATCAAAATGTATTGTTCACAATGTTTAGAGCACTAAATCACTTTCTGCATTTGCAATTAACAGAGCTCTTTCCTAGCTAATCATCCTCCTCGAAGCTGAAAAGCAGCTGTCAGTGGGAGTCGCATTCACAAACATGAGAGCTTAGCCACTCTCTTTCTCTCTGTCTTTAAGGGTCAGAATTTTGGCCTCCTCCCCTGGCCTCCTTTTTTAGAACACAGCCCTCCCTCGGTCTGCACCCCAGCGAGAGGTGTGCGGGCAGAGTGGGATGGCCCAAACCTACAGGGGCGACACTGCTTGTGTGTGACGGTATGTTTGTGTGTGAGAGAGCGAGCAGCTCTGTAACAGTAACACCCTCCCTCCTCCTCCTCTCTCTCACTCTCTATCTCTCTCGTTTCTCTCCAGCCAGGCCATCAGTGTGGAGTAGCAGAGGAGACAGTGCAGCGGGTGTGTGTGGCGGGCAGAGTTTCGGCTGGAGACGCACACACTCATGCCCCGGTTGTTGGAGCCGGTTGCTGAAGGCTCTTTGATGGCCCGGCTGCTGCTGCTGCTGCTGTTTCTTCTTTTTCTGGTGGGATTCAGCTCTAACTTCACTCATGGTGAGTAACAGCAAAGTGTACACACTTCATGTTTAGCGCCTGATGCTAAATCTCATAGAAGTAAATTCGGGATGAGGTTTCTCACTTACATGACTTCCAAGCTTTTTTTTACTTTATTTATTTATTTTTTTTGCACGACAGCATTTTTGTGACTGTCGCCACAACATTTCTAATTTCTAATTTCGTTGATGAAGAAACTTGTATTGCTGGAGCTGCTGAGTTTGCAATACAGACTGTCAGGCCATAAGTTCTTGGTTCAAAAATTGATGGTCAATTCTGCGATTATAAATTTGTCTGATTGCACAGATTCACTGGCCCCGTGTTTTTGGTTCCATCTTTTGACGTGTCCCTGTGGCATTCGGTGAACTCTTTGAAAACCGATCAGCTGTCAGACACTTGTTAAGCACACAGTTGGGCGTCAAGCTGTAAAATCTGTCTGTCTCCTCTGTCCCACAAACACAGTTGAACACACACCAACACATGCACTCTTTACACACCTAAAATAATTGGCACTCAGCGTGGGTCTTGTAGAGCATCAGAAATATCCCGCAGCTGGCGGAGTTTTTATACAGGCTTGAACTTTTCAGCTGCTCCCGCTATTGTCGTGGATCTGCGCTGTACTCGATGAGTATTGCATCACTCCATGCAGTTGTAATTAGATAAAAGTGTAAAGCGTGTTAAATGTTAAGAGTGTGACAGTAATTCCTTTGTTTTTAAGATAAGACATGACACCTGTTATTACGTTCATTCCGATCATCGTTGCTATCACGATCATTCCGAACACATTGTCCCGCTAGACTCAAACTCAATATCGTCGCTCCGAGCTGTAAAGCATTCAACACGTCTGTAAAACGGCGAGCAAATGAGATTCTGTTTTTGACTCATGCTCAATCCTGCAGCCGTTTTTAGTTTGTTACATCACATCGGCTACTGTCTAGCCTACACTCTGACGGTTAACAGCGTACGTGGACAGGAATCGTGTGCGCGAGTGAGTTTTATGCTTGGCAGGCTGATGGGACGGAGAATCCAGTGCCTGCTGCATTTTACTAAACAGCCAAGATAAGTGAAAGAGCAAACAGCCAACATTTGTGCTGCACATCTGTGGTGAAGAGCTTGAGGTAATGACTTTAGCAAATGGAGTGGCAGCTCTCTAACACATTCTTGACCTGTTGGATTTAGATTGCTGGGTCTGAAGCCCTGTTTTTCTGAGAGAGAGAGACCAGAGAGAGACAGGGGGTACTGACTCACCTCTCCTACATCCTACCCTCATAACACACACACACACACACACACACACACACACACACACACATACACTCTTGCACGCATCTGTTTTTTTTTTTAAATTCACACCTATTTTCCATAGGAGCAAGAATACACTAGGTCATAAAAATACTACTTTTTTTTTGTGTAAAAGATTCTGGCATTCAAAGAACTGATTAAAATTTATTTTAATATTGTAAATGTATTTTTGGGAAATCAACAACTCCTTTTTCTGGGGTCCACATAACACTACACTCTATTACTTAGAGTTCTTAAATGTATATTATATATGTATATTAAATGTAAATATCACAAAATGAAGAGTATATTAAAAGTATTAAAAATATTTTAAAAGCTAGTTTTAACTTCAGTGAGAAGGCAATAATGCTGAGAATTCACTTCCTATATTTTCACCGGACTATAAATATCAGGATATGTGTGAGTATAGCATGTGCATTTTTACATTTCTTGTTAATGGATCATAGAGAAGTTTATGGTTTGCTAACTGATGACATTGCATTTAGGGTCTACAAGTGACACCTTGAGCTTTTATTTCAATTTGCCACCATGTTTCTTATAAATACACCTATAAATATTTTTGAGTTGAGCTGCCGTACTTTGAACCACCTAAATGTGATAAGGCATTAATGCAATTCCTTTTATATTAGTGAAGGTCCAAGGTTTGCTGTCACTGTCAAAGACGCCAAAATTGCAGAAAATAACGGCAGGGATAGCTGGGAGCCGCTGCATCCGTGTGCGCCGCCAGCTCGGGTGCTGAGTTCTAATCTTTGCACTTATGTATGTAAATGTTTGGACATGCTTATGCGTCTCTTGTCACAGAGCCATTGGGAAGGTATCAGGCACTAGAAGCGTCTTTTATCACAGCGTAGACTCAGCAGTGTGAGCAAGGTCAACTCAGAATGCTCTTATCTCATCATGTCCTTCAGTATGGGAATTTACTGAGAACTCCTTGAGGAGATCACACACTCTTTTTTTTTTTTTTTTTTTTCTGTTTGTGTGTGTGTGGCTGTTTAAGCCCTTAAAATCCCAGCATATTCTGTTATTCACCTTAAGTAAATAACTACAATGAATTCCTTAGTAAATCCAGTGAAACAAATAGGAAAGGTATGTAGTTACGTGTGTCAGGAATGTCAGTCTGGACCCGCTGACAGGTTAAGGAAGTTTAAGGAGTTAAGTATGTGTGTAGGCATGTGTGAGTGACTGCAAGAGAGAGAGAGAGAGAGAGAGAATATATGAGAAATGTCAAGGAGAGTAAAGATAATAACAGGAATAATGTTTATACAGTCGCTTTCTTAAATTGAAGGTCATGTGGCAAAATCAGCCGAAAAAACAAATGACACGCAATTATCAGGGAGAAAGATTGCACCCAGCGATATTATAATGTGTGCTAAAAACAAACTGAGAGGTGAGATAAATAGAGAGGGGACAAATTGCTTGGTGACAAGTGATAAAACTGAGCGATGTAGCGATGTGATATCGGTGCCGTGATAAGTTGCGTCGCCGTGCACCAGGAGTCAAAGTGTGTCGCAATTTATGCTCGCCCCGAAATCCATAGTTAAATAGGAATATATTTATATATTAACTCAAAATATATTTATATATTAACTCAAAAGTATGACTTGAGTCAAATAATAAAAAATTTAAAAAAAAAAAACACTTCAGTATCTGTATGAGCGACTTTATGTAGCCATAATCTCTATCCTCTCCCAAAGCATCGTGTTTTTTGCATCCTTAAGAAGGTAAAAAGTCCATTTCAGCTGTGCTGTTCTCTCGTTGCACGTAAGCTAGCGTCTTCATTTTCACTCAACGAAGTCAGTGAAGTGAAAACGTGATGTGACTGTGCGTCGTGCTAGCATTAGAGCTGAGTTTTGTCAGATTTGCCTGATTCTGGAAATACTGTCGAAGCCTCTCAATAGGAAATGCTAGGAACAGGAAGTAGTCACTTACTCTGTTTGTTGAATGAGTGAAGTAAAAAAAAAATGCTGTTGTGTAACTGAAAGAAAACCTGATAAATAAATAGTAAATTGGTTATCCCAGGCGCCTGGGCTGGTGATTTGCCCTCCGCAAAATTTTAACAACACTAAGTCTTTTTTTTTTTTTTAAACCATACCACCTATCCATACATTTGAGCTTTGATTTTCAGGAGGAAATTGATGTGATTTCATGGAGGCTCTGTGGAAGTCAATTCCAAAGCCCTTAGCCACCCATGGAGAAAAAGCTAAGTCTTAGGGCTACAAGAAAACTGGTACCAGATGATCTATTTGAGACCATCCCTCTAGCAGTAAAGTCCCTTTTTTTTAAAAAAAAAATACAGATCATGTTTTCCAGAAAATGTCTATTATTCCGTGACCTCACCTCTGCTTACAATAACTACACGATTAAAGCTATTGTAGTGTTCGATTGTAGAAACCATTGTGCATTAGAGTTTGAATATAATTTTAAAGCCTTTTCTGTAATTCACTCAAATTGGCGTGGGTGTAGGGAAGGAATAAATAATAAGATGTAATTCTTGTATAAAATTGTTGACAGCTCCTCTCCTGTGAAGTGTGCGCCACATCTTTGTTTAATTGTTTCAGCTTCGTAGGCAGGATTGAGATATTCGCTGATTTCTACGCCACTCTGTTGTTGTGCAAAGTGGCAACACCATGGAAACAAGTCTTTCTTCTGCCTTTAATAAGTTACCTCTTTTATACAATGTGCTAACTTGAACGGTTATCTTTGGAGGTATTATTGAGAAACACGTCACCCTCCTTCTTAACTTTGCAGATGTTTTCAAGGCTAAAGCAGCTCTGCCAACAGGCTGAGCCTTTTTTTTGTGTGTAACGTGCGAGAAAAGCCTGAAAGCTTTTTTTTTTTTTCTTTTGAGCTGCAGTAGAAGTGTTAACCCACTTCTCATTTTGTAAGGTATTGTTTCGTAGGTAAATAAAGCTGATGAGTGTGTATAAGGTGCTTAATGATTACTACTAAGTGAATGGTTGAAAAGACGGGCTAAAGGGAGAGAGGAGCGTGATAGAAGAAGCAAACAGAAGCGAAGCAGCAGCCACGGTCCAGCTATGCCGGACAACTTCCTGACAGGATGTGGATCGGGTTTCCCCAGACAGAACCCGATCCGCTGCTCAGATGTTTTTTTTTTTTTTTTTTTTTGTCCAGCGGTGGGTCTCCTGCACCTGTGCTTAGACGAGAACGTGGAAAGCCAGGAAGGTCGGGAAGGGACAAAAGGAACGAGGGTGAACTCCTTCCTCATTAACACAGCAGTCAGATAATTAAGTGCTGAAGAGGGCAACAAGTGGCCTGTAGTTTATGATTGAAGGAGCACAAAGTAGGTGGTCGGGGCACATTTGTTCAGTTTGATTTGTTTGTTGAACCTGGTGAGAGAAAAGCAAGTGGGCCTAATTACCACCCGGTAACAAATGGCAAAGTTGTGTAAACTGCGAAACCCTAAAGTACATAAACATTTGTACAGGAGTATATGTGAGCATGCCATGAAGGAAATAACATTTGCTTGTGAAGTGTCTGAAAAAGCTAGTCACGTGTGCTCAGTGGCCCAAGCGAGAGCGCTACAGGCTTTCCCGTACAATCCTCCCTCTCACACTCGCACACATGACGGACGAGGAACAGGTGGACGCCGACTCTGGCACTTTATGAAACGAGAGGCTTTATCCAGGATCCCTGTGGTATTGTGTGCCTGAAAGTGTTTGTGCGTGAGAGAGAAAGATTGATGGAAAGAGCACGAGAGGGAGAAGCGTCCATCATGGCTCTTTCTGTGTCTAAACATGGTGCGGAAGACAAAGCGAGGACAGGGAGGAGTCACCGATCACCCGCCATCACACGCCTCATCACATGCTCCTGTCCCAGTATGCTATAACGGGAAGACAAGTATTTTTATTGTCATGTGAGCCAAATATGCATGTAGAATATGACTAGCTCATATACCTCAGATGAATTCCTACTGTGAAGCGTATTATTCAGTGAAACTAGTAGGGAAGGTTCACTGAGAGTAAGAGCTCTCTGAGAGGTTCTGGGAGTTGTAACGGTAAATACAGAAAATGGCGTAACACATTTCTGACTTGTATACGATCTTAATTTTACGTCCGCTGACTAGTTTCTCATTAACACTATACATTCTATCCTGCATATTTTGGCATTTTCTCTCCTATAGCTCACCCAATTAAACCTAGCTCCTGCTTCTTGGTTAGCTTAATGAGTTGAATCAGGTGTGTTGGGAGCACAAAAATGTACAGGATTGGAAGGCAAATAATAAAACACGACAAGGTATGCTGTTATAGATATAAAATAATCCTTAACGGCATGATACATTACTGTTTCCATCGCAGAGTGGATTATCATCCGATAGCACCACACCTCAAAGTGTTTTATTCCTTTTATTAATGAACACCTCTTTTTTTTTTTTATCTGTTTATAGTTGAATTTAATGTTATGGAATGTCTGTGAGACAAGATATGCTTCTAAGTTAAATTGTGTCGAAAAGTGTCAAAACACAGCATGTCGTGTTACACAGTCCTCTGTGCTGAAGACGATCCCGTGCCAGAAAACTTACTGACTGTTACAAAGCACTGACTTTGGAGACTCCTTCCATTAATGTTAAATAAACCTCTCATTATACCAAGTCTAACCATGTCACCGAGATGTCAGCATCATTAGTCTTAGATTATGTGGAACATTTTCCATACAAGTCCCTGAATGAGGAGTGAGTTGTTACTACAGAAACAATGACATTTAGAATATCTTGTTTGAATTACAGCTGGAACTTCCAGCTACATTAAACGATTATTAAAGGTTTGTTTCCCATGAAAACTTCATTTGCCTCATCTGGCTGTCTGCGTACCCATCCAGAGTGGTTGTATCTCCACCCTATTCTTATCACCATGGCAGTTGGTAGATGTTCAAAATGTGCTATGATATGTTTTTCGATACAAGGTCAGGTCTGTTTTGGGAGGCGAATAAAGAGCAGGAAATGATCCAGCGTCCTGTGGAATCCAAGGATCAAGAGTTATCAGTCCACATCACCGAAAAAACCACCTGCTCCCTTTGTAACCTTTTGAGGAGGGAACACGGGCCGCTGCTTTATCCAGCTCTGCTCTAAATTAGAAAGACCGCACTTTATCAGATGGACTTTTGCAAATGCCTTTGAAGTGCAATCAGATGGCACAGGTGCTTTTTTCAGGTAAATGAGCTTACAACCGGCGGGGGTGTGATGACCCTGGCCAAGTCCTCCCCTCCGGCTCCAGCTGCTCCCCTCGATAACACGCTCCTGCTCGTCCGGTTTCACTCTGAATGGGAAATAGCAGCGTGTCCTGTGGATTATTTTACTGAGATGCAAAGTGCACTGGGATTCTGTCTCACCACTGCAGGTCACTACAGGTCTAAACAGGTACAGGTGTCCGAGATGAATGAGCTGACTACTTTCGATGCAAATAGTGTGATTAATTTTATTCGGACTGCCAGAAATAAAGCGAAACCATATGCTAGGTGTTGCCATTCCATGACTCGTATTTTACTCATGGAGCTGGTACAGTGTCAAACAAGTTAGAAATGTAAATGATTTTAGGCAAAGTCCGTAGACTCGAGGACTGTCTTTGAGAAGATGAAGTAGTTGGATGTGTATATATGTAGGTTTAGGTATAATGAGATATGGGTTACAGGATGAGTTTATGAAGCATTTTCATAGTTCAAGTCAACTTTATCTACTAGGCGTGTGTGCCATGAGACCTACTCCATCGCCTCATGGCGGCTTAGTCGTTCACCAGTCAGCTAGCTTATATTTTTGTAATTCTCCATTCAAAGTGTTTTAGACTGTGCTAAACTTGCATATAGATTGGGACAAAATGTATTTCAGCTTTTTTTTTTTTTTTTTTTTACAATGCTCATTTAATCTAGTTAAAAAAAAAAAAAACTGCTCCGATACAAATCTGATATCGTGATACTATGACGTCACGCTGATGAACAGATGATACGAAATGACAGAGGACGTATTTCACGATTAATGACGGCAATCAAAACAATATATGCTCAGAGAAAATATCAAGAGGATGAACTACAGCACCATACACATGGAGGTAACCTGATAAAACTCAGCACGAGGAGTTCATTGCTAGCAGCAATGAACTGAATGAGGAAAAAGTCTGAATGAGGAAAAAGTCTACAGACAATGCTGGGTGAATGAAAATAACAGCGCTTAGCCAGTATGTTGTTCTTGATGAGCAGCCACGATCAGTGTTACTGTTAGCTGCGCCGAAGCTATTAATGTAGCTAGCTAATCCTCATTATCTAAACTCAGCTAGCTATCATTATAAAGAACAAGAAGTGCCTGAGCACACGTGTGGCCATTCTCTTCACTCTCCACACAATTATCATGTCTTTCTTGGATCAGATGTGCTACAGCGAGGAAAGTCTTGGCATCCCACAGGACTCGATAGACTAAGAGACTATTAAAAGATTGATGCTTTTTTTTTTTTTTTTTTTTTGCATGCATCTGAAACTCTCCCTTGATGTGAGCCCCCACAAATCCTTCAGCCATTGGTCACGGGCACTAGGGGATCCAGACTCGCCATGAACACATTCGAGTCGGACAAATGTAAGCGAATGCGGAACAGATTAGTGGCTCTTCATCATCCCGGATGCCCACACCCATGAAAACTCATAGCTGTGAGTAGTGAGAGCAGGACAGTGGCCTGTGGTTGGAGCAGACAAGGAAGATGGATAAGAGCTCTCCGGTTTGTCACGCCATCTCAGGATTTAGCCCCTGTTTGTTGGCGGCGTGGCGAATGCTTTGAAGTGAATCGGGGGTTAAGGGGAGCAAGTGGGGGATGGATGACGGGTGGGTGATGGATAGATGCGTGATCTGGGGTGAAGCCGTTCGGGTCAGAACTCTTCAGAAGAATGAGATTTACTCTCAGCACCTGGAAAATCTGTCATCCATACTCACTTTTTCCAGATGATACAGTTCACACGTGCTATTCAATTTGGCAAGGATTACAGCTTTACAATTTTTTTTTCAAAATCTCAAATATATGCAGTATCAGTGTGTGTTTGCAGTTTCTGTTTTTGTCTGAAACACGAACGTGGACTTATTAAACCAAAGCCATTAGCAGATTCGCAGTGATATGATCTGCCACATGTTGTCAGAAAGATTCATGCCCATGTTTCGTTGATGTAGTGCTGAGTTGTGTGCGTGTACCACATCAGTCTGTGTGTTTTTCTTTTGTGAGTTTGTGTGTCCCGGCTGTGAGTCAGGTTTCTGTCCAACCTTGCCTGGATGTCATCGCTGATCTCAGCAGGTTTTTTCAGTTGTGTGTACGAGAGCGCAATGAGCTGATGGACAGACCGAAAGTGCTTTGGTGCTCTGAATATGAAACCTTGGCCTTGGGCGCAATCTGTCCCGTATTCATTGTGTTCTGCTGCTAATCAGTGTCTTTTCTGTGATCCTGACTTCCTGGCGTATTTTTCCTCAGGTTTCTGCCTTTTGTTTGGTTTTCTTTTGAGCGATATATAGTGGATTAACCTATTAACCTTCATGTTCTACTTTTACATTTATTTTAAAACCTCCGGCCTGTTTTATATGCAGCTCCGTTATTATCAATCTAAGCAACATTTATGGCAATACACATGTTTAGTCAAAATGAGCCTGAGCATGGTCTAGGTAATATAATAAAATCTTTTTTATTATAGACATAATTTGTAGTGTTCGAAGGCAAAATACACTAGTATTTTGTATCACAAGATACACTAGGGACCCTTTAAGTCCCCATGAAGACCCATTCAAAGAGAGTGAAGTGCTTTACCCACAGAGCAACTTAAAAAGCTCAGCAGTGTGTGCAAAGTCGTTTTGTGGTGGAAGTGGCGTTGCCTTGGTACGTTGATTAACCACAAGACTAATGGTACAGATCATCCTCCAGCCCGGAGGGACTGTGTGTGTGTGTGCGCGCATGCGCAGAGCATGACCTCTCCTTCTCTCTCTCTCTCTCTCTCTCTCTCTCTCTTCCTGTCTCTCTCTGTATTCCTTTCCTTCAGTAAGAGAAACTCAAAGAACATGAAGGATGTTTCAATTAATTTCCAAGGATTATGAAATAATTCAATAAGAGGAGACTGTGAGGTCATATTTTTATCTTACTTTGAAAGAATTTGCAGATCCAACACGTACATCAGAATGTGTTTTCAATTATTTCGGCAAGGTTTTAAGCAGTCTACTTTAATTAAAAAATGAAGCACTTGATTCATTTATGGCAAATGAGACTGAGTCAGTGATTGAGAGAAAGAGAAAGAGGGGCCCTCCGTTGAAGGTGCTGGAGTAAAACGGTGGAACCGAAGCCTTTGTGAGGCCCCTGCCGTGTTTACGTCTTCTGAGGTCTTTAAAAGGCCTTCCTGACAGTGCGGGTGTTATTAATGGCTACACTCTCAGCTCAGTTCCGGGCAGGCCTGCCTGTAGGGCTAGAAATTTAACCACACCTTCACTACGGCCCTTCCCTTCTCCCTTCTCCCTTTTCCCGGCCTCTGAATAGGGAACCAGGCCAGAGATCAGCACCTAACCCCATCTCCCATCCAAAACACCAGCAGCCATCTATCACAAGCTAAGTAAATGTAGAGAGGTGGGTTTACATGGCGCATGAAGGGGCTGCGTGGGTTCTTAATGGAGGAAAGATGAGGGAATAAACAGCATGTTAAGGATGGAGATTTATATTGCTTTTAACTGTCACACCAGTGGCATGTTTTGTTTTTTTTTCTAGTACTTGCGCAGGATTTCTTTTTCTCTACATTTAATCTCTACACCGATTGTACACTGAGAAAGTTTTGTACGGTCTTTGTGGCAGCTTTCGCTCGCCTGAAAGATGCAGGGATTTTCATCGCAACAGTCGAGATCTGCGCCATCTGGCCGTGTATCGCCACGCCACCTCCCATGTCAGCACGACACGGAGTGTTCTCTTTAAAGATACACACCAGCCATGTGGTGCCAGTGCCTGACTCATTTACAAATTACTTGCCCACTCTCAACACTAACAAGCTGTTCTGCCTAATGCACGCTCTGTGCACTGCAACTGTTGATATTAGAGCGGGGAGTTTTTCAGAAGTATGATGAAGGTGTTTGAGATAAGCCATGATGACTGTTTACCTGGATGGTCGGGGTGTACGTTTCCCAAAAGCCTCACACACTGTTCGTGGCTCAGAGAAATGCAGTACGCGAGAGTCCAATCAAATTACTGCTAAATTATGGATATATAAAATGAATAACAAATTGTGTGTTAACCAAAATGTATTGGTACATTTATATTTTGAGTAGTGCCAATTTTTAGTCAGTTGTTTTCTGCATATAGTGGTTTCAAAAATATTGGCGCTGCCAGAATTTAGTGAAGGCTTAGCAGCAGATTTGGAGATACATGAAGATGATTTGAAATCGCATTTCAAGCTCTTTTATATTCTTACATTTGATGGACTGCCCTCTTCTCTTCAGACCACAGGCTACTGCAAAACAACACTGTTTGTGTTCTTACAGCAGTTTGTGTTGATTTGGGTGTATGTTTGGAGTCAATATCTATGCAATGGAAAAGGAATTGGTCAAAGATCCCAGAGGCTGAAAGCAGTACAAAACTTTTTTTTTTGAAAATTTTCAAATATGGCAATTTGTTTGCTTTAATTTTTAATATTCCTTAGGGTTGTGAATAATTTTGCCATGGGAAATGTAAGGCTGGAAAGGCTTATTTATATAATTTCTGTTTTTGCTTTCTACAATAATTTTTGCCCCTTCACTTTAAGAGAGCCAAGGATGAGCATTGCTTTTGGGGAACCAAGCGTATTGCATTTTTAGCTGTTATTTACTCAGTTGACAGTATTTTGTCGTGCGTGTGCGCGTGTGTGCGCGTGTGTGCGCGTGTGTGCGTGCGTGTGCGTGCGTGTGCGTGCGTGCGTGTGTGCGTGTGTGTGTATGTGTGTATGTATCCCGGGATAAAGTAGTGGCAGTTCTGTTTGTGCACAGTGTAATGGTGAAATAAACGACTGTGTCTGAGAGCTACTGAGAGGCAGTGGATCAATGTTGGCTTAGTTTCAGCCATGCCGTCTGATTTATGTCCTACAATAAGTGAGTGTGAATAGCAGTCTGGGGGTATGCCTGTGGCCTGCAGTGACTCCTCACACACAGACACGTGCACTCGATCTTTTGATCAATCTTTTACTACGCTGTCATCGAACTAGGGTCCTCAGAGAGGTGTCGGGCCACTTGCTGAGTCTATTTATATGCAACATCTATCAACAAACTCACTAAAGAGCTTCCTTACACTGCACATTCGGGCTAATATATACAGAATTAGAAAAGCTATTTTAGAATGTTATGTCTGCTCAGACGACTAGACATAATTATTGCCGCTCAGATTATCTTTCGTGCTGTTTAACACCCTGAGTCACTCACAAATATTTATCTTTGAATACAGCAACAATGTTTTTTTGTGATAGATTTGCAAGCAAAGGCTGTGGTTAGAAGTTCACACACGCAACATCCAAGTACTGCTTGTTGCAAACGTGATCAACCCTTTTTTTGTGGTACAGTAGAGCCCTCCAAAGCCATCCAATACAGACAGCTGTGGAGTTCTGAGTGTAATATATACGAGCAGAGCTTTTGCTTTCCTCTGTGGTCACTTCAGCCGTCTGTTATTCTAGCACAGCCAAACTCCATTAGACTTTAGGTAGCACTCAGGCAACCCCATTTAAAATTCACGACTGTATAGACGCGATCATTTATATTCCCCGAAGCTGCGGTTATAAAAATGACTAACCATCGAATCTGTCTGTTGAACAAATTGTCCGGAATTGTGGAATGTAAAGGTGCTATATAAAGTAGCACTTTAGAAAAGAAGCAGTGTACAGAGATACACACACACACACACACTGTTCATTTGGAGCACAAAAAAGCCTTTCTTCGTGATTGTGTGCTCTGAATCGAGGCAGGTACACAGAGCACAGGTCTGACTTTTATAAACACAGCAGCACTGTCCGAGTTTCTGCCACGACAAACACACATGAAAGCTTAATTTACGGTGTGAACACAGCACACTAATTACCCTGATGTGATTTATCGGTCTCGTTAGAGTCAGCTCAAACGTGTGCATTTCTTTTCCTCTCGGCAGCGAACGTGCTAGACGCAATGTTGTTGAGGAATTCTGGGAAGGTGACGCTGGATAGCCGAAAGGAGGACAGCAGGAGCTCGGTGCCCGTGGTTCCTGAGAGGACACTGTGGTGCCACTGTTACCACCACTGTCCAGAGGACTCCGTCAACAACACCTGCAGGTTAGAACCGCATCTCTCCGCATTTCTCAATACAGTAGAGTTACTGTACCATCCTGCAGGTGTCGGGTTAGACCCATATCCCACTACACTCACTCACTGTAAAATTATCAAGCACCCACTCTCTAAATTCTTTCATGTCCAGCAAAACTATTAGACACATCTAAAAAATTCTATAAAGCAAAGATGCCTGCAAAAGTAATGCAATGA
Source organism: Pangasius sanitwongsei (assembly GCA_037576675.1). Classification (NCBI taxonomy): domain Eukaryota; kingdom Metazoa; phylum Chordata; class Actinopteri; order Siluriformes; family Pangasiidae; genus Pangasius; species Pangasius sanitwongsei. The sequence continues at coordinate 4,266,594 of CM075019.1, forward strand.
AATGTTTTGTACATATAAAAAATGACTCTAAAGTGTCATTGGTGTGACCACCCTCTGCCTAATATTTCTTTGTGTGAGATGTATTACATGTGAAATATCAGATTATTCAGATTATTTCTAGCTTTAACGTTTCTTATGCCATTAGCAAGTCGTTTTGTTTTTTTGTAGAAATAAATCCTTAAAAATGAGAAAATAATTGTACGATTGAACAATGAGCACAAATATCCAGAAAAAGTTTTAGTTATCATATATTTACTTTATTGCAATCTTATAATAGGAAATGCTAGATTAATGTGATTGCATTCAAGATATTTTCCCTCTCTAAGATGTCGTTTTTTGTAAGTTGTAATGCCAGACAGCCTCAATGATGTTGTGTCTGAAAGGCAAATGAAAGTTTGGAAACCTAAAATCTGCTACAGTTTGCTACAGTAATGCAGAAGACACAGATTAATCACAGAAGACAAAATATATTTAATAAATCCGGGTGCCTAAAACGTTTACATAATATCATTTATATGGGTCAGTTATGACAAGGGCTTTCAAAACAGCAAATATTTATACGTCAGAAACACATTTTAAAATGAATTTGTAGAAAATCAGCCAAGTCAGCCGTCATTTTCTGCAACAGTTGTCAAATGAAGGTGAGTTGAAGATGAGCTGTACATTTATACGTTTATCATGTAAGGATGTGGACTTCATTTACATTCAAGCTTGTTCTCCAGTTCCATCAGTATATATTATCAGAGATACCCTTTTCTTCTTTGACCTTTATATGTGTTTCCTATTAAAACTCCACCTGCAACACCTGTATGCATTCACTTGGCTTCAGTCATTCTAATGATTCTCTCAGATCATTTTAATCTGGCTGTTCAGTCTGTACTGCTGATTTCAATAACTCAGATCAGCGCTGGTGTTTTGATACTGATGATGATGATGATGATGACAGTTTAAACGGTGTTAACCGTGCTGATGTTTACAGAACTGATGGCTACTGCTTCACCATGGTGGAGGAGGAAGAGGGCGGCCCCCCAACACTCACCTCAGGCTGTTTGGGATTTGTGGGCTCTGAATTTCAGTGCAGGGTGAGGAAGCTCTTTTGGAATTTTTATTCTGGTGCTTAGTCCAGAAATTTTTTTTTTTTTTTTTTACTGTATATTGTTCCTTTAAAATCAATCAATCAGTCAATTAATTGATTAATTTTTTCTCCTCAGGATACGGGGAACTCTCGTTTGAGGAGGGCACTGGAGTGCTGTACTGACCAGGACTACTGCAACCGAGACCTACACCCAACCCTGCCTCCAGTTAACACCCCTAGTAAGGCTCCATAAAATAGTGTAACACAGTCACAGTCATAATCAGACCTTCTAAGTTCCTGTCCCAAGCTCCTGCGGTTCTATTCAGTGTCCTTTGGTGACATTGTTAAGATGCAGGTGAACGCTCGAGGGCGCAAGACTGTAAAAGTGAGCATTTGGAACAGTATTGAAGGCTTAATGTCATTCCACATCAGTCAAAAAGGATTGCCAGTTAATGATACCAGCGGCAAAGTCACAAACTCACACTGCGGATTGCATTGCGATCAACTATAGTTGAAACAATTGTAATTTTCCACTCAGAGAAGCAGAATCTTTCTTCAGAATAAGTTAAATAAATGACAAAACATTTTTTAAAAAGGAAAAAAAAATCCTACTCTCTATAGCTGGCTTTAATGTTGTTGTATCTGCCATATCGGTCCTAGCTAATAATTATTTTCCAAGAGCATTATATTCCAAGGGAATGTGAAAAGCTTATTAAGGGCATATAGAGGACATCTTAAGCACCTTCTGAGTCCCACAGTAAGAAATAGGACACCTTATGGCCTTGTGGATCTCAGAGGCACGCACAGATATGGACCACAAGACCGCAAGTGTGCCATTTGGGATAAAGAGAAGCACAACATTTAAGATAACATCTTGCCAAGCTCATCAAAAGCTGTGCTTCTCTCATTACATATGTGATTTGAAATTGTACTGAGCAATACAACAATATCAGAGTAACCAACATATCTACACTAATAAGTTCCTGCACACACACACACACACACACACACAGTCCAGTTGACAGGTTGAAACTCGCTCCCGTTCCTGTGTCTCAGTGATTCCGAGTGCTGATGTCCTGCTCCTGCCTGATGATTTGTGACAGGTTAAACTGTTACAAACCGCACATTTTAGGCCGTGATGAGTGGAGTGCATGGTGGGAGGGGTGGCAGATGAACCAGAGTCGTTCGTCTTTGCTTGTTCTTTCACTCTGTAATGAAAAGGACAGCCAGGCTCCAGGGAGCGCTTGGGTTTCCAACCTCAGCACCAAGCAGCTATCTGTCCATCTATCACACTGCGAGACATCCCGGCTCTCACATTCTGACTGCGTGGAGGGGTGGCTGAGCGGGTGTGTGGCTGTGTGTATGAGAGAACAAGGGTGCACTATTTCTGTAATTATGACACTGGAGACATGGGGACAAATTAATCAGAGTTAGAAGGACAACATCTTTCCTGAGAAGAAGTAGAAGGAGCTTCTCCACCATGCACGCAGTTGCCTGGTGCAGAGATGTGCGTCAGCGTGTTGCATTGTGTTTGTGTCGAGAGCGCGTGTATTTTTGTGTATCATGTGTGTGTGTGTGTGTTTGTGTGTTTGTGTGGACGGGGTCCGCTTGCACCCCTGACAGGCAGGAGCTTGGCAGTAAGGTTAGAGTCCCAGAGAGCAGAACCTTGGGGCTTCACTGGTGTCGTCAGGTAGAAACCTGATCACACTGCTGCAGGAAGGGGATGTGATCGATCACGACTCAGTTTCCAGTCCGCACATTCTGAACACGCACATGCGCGCACACACACACACACACACACACACACAATACACAAAAATACACACACACACACACATACACCCACCCAAAAAATAAATGAGCTCTTGTATAAGAATAGACTAGAATAAAATAATGCTGTCTAGAGTGACTAAAAAGCTTTTTTCCCTCTCACTCCTCTGCAGACTACGTGGACAACAGCATCCACCAGATGGCTCTGTTCATCTCTGTAGCAGTGTGCAGCACTATCCTCATCTTTATCATCGTGTTCTGTTACTTCAGGTAAATTCCCATCAAAAGTAATGATAAGGAGAAGGACATTGTGTTTACGTCCACTGAATGCATCACAAAATCTTTTACAATACGTTGCCAGTAAAATGTTTCTTTTAATGCCTGGTTTTCCAATTAAATATGTAAAAAAAAAAATAATTAGTATTTATTAAATATATGTGTATTAAAATTATGCCCAATTAGCATTTCTATGAGTTGACTCTCATTAACTCATTAACTCATAGCTCATTAACTCTCAGTGAGTGCTTTATTAAGGACTAGGAAGTTAGATAAAAGACTGGTAGATAGTGCCAGTGCCATTTAGAGTATATAAAATGAGTCCATTGAATATTTAACCAAAAAGTTAAAATACTGGGTATTAATTTTTTTTTTTTGACTGCCACATGTAAATTTTTTGTTTTTTTTAAAGAGCAGCACATTTTAAACATTTATGAATAAAATCAAATCAGTAAAACAGGACATAACTCACATGCATTTAAACAGTCATTAATACTTGATAAATACTGGTAATAAAAGTAAAGCAGACATAAAGTCTCAAGGACAGTGTATGTGTTTGCTATGTATTCTAGGTACAAGCGTCAGGAGCTGAGGCCCAGGTATACTATTGGTCTGGAGCACGACGAGACGTACATCCCTCCAGGAGAATCTCTGAAGGACCTGATCGAGCAGTCGCAGAGTTCAGGCAGTGGCTCAGGACTCCCCCTTCTGGTGAGAGACGTGAACTGCACCTGCACCTGAATGCAGTGACCCAGTCAGCCAGTTGTCTGTCCACTCTATTTACATGCCTTGAACAATATACCAGTAGTCCATATATCGTCTGTAGAAATCTGAAATAGTACGATTACGCTATACAGATATCGATAATGACATCACAAAAAATTCCAGATGAAAATCGGTAAAAGCAAAATTTATGTACTAAGGTGGAAGTATGCAAGGCCAGATAAAGTCGTTTTTGCAGTGTTTCACCATTATATATTTGAAAGACTGCAATATTGGGTTGTATGGTTATCATACTGTGTGTTTAACATACCATTTCACAATAACATCATGTGCCATGTTGCCTGAGATCATAGCTGCTAATTGAGTTTAATCCACCAATCAGCTGTAAGACTCAGCCTGTTCTCGGCTCTGCAGGTGCAACGCACCATAGCTAAGCAGATCCAGATGGTGAAGCAGATCGGAAAGGGACGCTACGGGGAGGTGTGGATGGGCCGCTGGAGAGGCGAGAAGGTGGCTGTCAAGGTGTTCTTCACCACTGAGGAGGCCAGCTGGTTCCGAGAGACCGAGATTTACCAGACTGTCCTCATGAGGCATGAGAATATACTAGGTAAAATAGTTCATCATAGCTGTGATGTTTCTAATTAGCCTGTTTGACAGAGCTTTATCTAACCACGTTGAAGATCATAAGGAGATAGCATATTAAATCCTGTACCTCTGTTCCTCAGGCTTCATCGCGGCAGACATTAAGGGAACAGGTTCATGGACGCAGCTCTACTTGATCACGGACTACCACGAGAGCGGCTCCCTCTACGACTACCTCAAATCCACCACGCTGGATACACGGGCACTGCTGCGCCTGGCGTACTCGGCCGTCTCAGGGCTCTGCCACCTGCACACTGAGATCTTCGGCACACAGGGCAAGCCGGCCATCGCCCACCGTGACCTCAAGAGTAAGAACATTCTGGTAAAGAAGAACGGCACGTGCTGCATCGCCGACCTGGGCTTAGCCGTCAAGTTCATCAGGTACACGACTTCAAGGAAAATCAGAGTTAGAGTCGATGGGACAGTGAGGAAACACATTACTTCACTATGAGGAAATTAGTGAAAGAAAAAAACACCAAGGGCAGTGGCAGTGGAGCGCAGCTGTAATTTCCATGAGTCATTTTTCAGTCACTCTAAATGTCTAAATGATCTAAATGTCCTTCTAGCTGCCTTTTTTTTAAGAGCCATAGTACAGGTATGCAAATATTACACAAACTAAAACACACTGCAAGTAAGCAGTTTTTTAACATGGATGCAAGATACCAAAAAGTTTTAGATAAAAGGTACATCCAGTTCTTCAGTTGCGACACAGTCTGACTTTCTAAAAAACTTTACAAAGTTGCTGAAAGCTCTGACCTAATGGAGGAAGGCATCTTGTACAAAAGGAATGACCTTTTTCCTTACTGCAGTTTGGTATGAGTTTAGACTCTGCCTTTGAAAGAGAGCTGGAAGTTATGCAGATGAAAATGTTGTTCCACTTTAAACGTAATCTGTAAATGCAGACTATCTTTGCTATTTTACAAAAAAAAAAAAATGTTCGTTTAAAAATGAGATCATTTAACTTAATGATATTGTTTGACAAAAAGCATTTATCCTTTTGCCTCAGTTTAACTCTGTTTCCTCTGTTTTCACAGTGACACCAATGAGGTGGACATTCCTCCTAACACACGAGTGGGCACCAAGCGCTACATGCCCCCAGAGGTACTGGACGAAACCCTGAACCGCAACCACTTTCAGTCCTACATTATGGCTGACATGTACAGCTTCGGCCTGATCCTGTGGGAGATTGCCAGGAGATGTGTGTCAGGAGGTCAGTGAGAAGCAGTCCACAACATATTCCATAATGTGTAATGGTATAGAATGAATATTGCAAATATTCTGATGATGAGTTCATCACTAATGTAATAATAATAATCTAAAATAATACATATAATTATATAGAAATTATTAGGCTGTAGTGTCCAGCCCTAGGTAAATGTGGTATAACAGAACATATTCAACCCATACTTTGTTAAGCTGTGTCAGTGTTTAATGGACATGACTGTGTGATTTGTATAGGAATTGTGGAGGAGTATCAGTTGCCTTACCATGACCAGGTACCCACAGACCCGTCCTACGAGGATATGAGAGAAGTGGTGTGTATAAAGAGACAGCGGCCCTCTTTTGCCAACCGCTGGACCAGCGATGAGGTACCCATTACACAAGAAACATCCCTATCCTCCCCTGATCTCAATTATACTTTAGTATAATTATAATTAAGTGAATTATAGCCTTATATTATGTGCGGTGCTTGAATGAAGCCCACAGATGAGTCACAAGCATTACAAGGAGGATTAAAAGTGATTTTTTTTTTTTTTTAGCTCGGGGTCATCATTTGTATTTGTATCATTTGTGCAGTCACATATGAGATCTTAAAATCAGTGGATTTGATGTTACATTGATGTATGCTTCATATTATCCGTGTTTTATAAATGAGGTCCCTTGAGGCCTCAGTCCTAATCCAGCATACCTCTACTACACAGATGTGCATGAAACAGCAGGTGTGCAAGATTAGAGATTAATTATTAAACTGTCAGAATGAAGCATTGAAATGTTTATTTGGCGTGTGTGTGTGTGTGTGTGTGTGTGTGTGTGTGTGTAGTGCCTGAGGCAGATGGGCAAGCTGATGAGCGAGTGCTGGGCACACAACCCAGGCTCCCGCCTCACCGCCCTCAGGGTGAAGAAAACTCTGGCCAAAATGTCCGAGTCGCAGGACATTAAACTGTGAGGGACGCTCAGACCGCTCCAACAGACTCACAGAGGGAGGTGGTGGAGGTAGAGTCAGCCGTCTCACTCCTCTCCGCCGCTCCAAGCCAAGCGACAGGCCCCCAGCGGCCCCATTCTGCTTTCTGTGAAAGCTCCCAGCCAGCAGAGCACAGGACAGAGTGCGCCCCCTGCTGGTGCACACCAGAGAGCGCCTCCCCGCATGCTGACACCCAGGACAGAGGGGGCAGGGAGCGCCGGCCATCACGCCATCACCTACAGCCTTTTATTTAATGTCACGCCTTTCTGCTAAGGTTCTGTTGGCTTTTTTTTAAAATTTTTTTTATTTAATGCTGTTTTATCATTTTCAGTGAAAGGTAAGATAGGTTGAAGGTTGAAAAAAAAAAATCTAAGTGCATAAAATAATTTCCTCTGTTCTTGTCCTTCCATTTCACTGATGTTAACGAAAGGGGTACGGCAGATATCATATCACAGTACTTGAAAACGTTTATTTAAACGTTTATAACATATATTTGTGTATATATATATATCCTTGAGTTTCATGTGATGTCACACTGTATAATCTCTGCCATTTTGAGGACAGAACAGGGGACTGCATCATTCAGTATCCAATACACTTCACTACATACAGTACTGATATCGACGTACCCTCCCTGTAATGACAAATTCTGGAGAAACACTCTGCGATCCTTTACCCACCAGGACACTCAGGTTCTGTGCTCTTTGAGGCGCCTCGGAATAGCGAGAGAAATATACAGAGCGTCTGAAAAGTCAGGAACCAATGGGAATATGTTGAGCAAATATGTAGATCTGAATATGTTGAGCAAAATCCGCAAAAAACATGGTACAGGGCGTAAGGGTGAACACATGACTAAAACGCAAGGATATATGTTTGCAAAAATATAGTGCTGGATTTAAAAAAAAAAACTCTGAGACTGTACACTCAACTACTGTGAGTAACAGCGGAGTTGGTCAGTATTATGAAGGTATGACCATGTGTGCGCTAGTTCAGTGTAAATGTATATTGTGATGCAGTTTATTTTAGTATTGATTATTATATTGCCCAGCCCTATACTTTGATTGTGAGTAATTAAAGTAAAGATGCAGACGAGACCTACTGTAGGCATTTTTTTTAATCTTTCAGGCCATTTGTGTTTGCCCTGTACATAACTGTAACCCAAAATATGAATGTAAATAGTGATATTGAAATGTATTGTTAATTATGGATTGAATAAGTAAAATGTTTGTTTTCTCGTGTTTCTCTTAAGGACTTTGTTTTGGTTTGTGCCTTATTTAACATGTACATTTATTATGTGAAGATAGAATGGCATACTGATGGAAAGAAGACAGCAACAGCTGTGAAAGTCCAGCATTGTTTCAGTCTTTAAATGTCCAGTTAGGGGATTTTCTCTCATTCCTGTAGGAAGGTCTGATGAACTTGCTGGATGTTTACAGGCAGAGATAATCACGTCACCGTCAGACTGTTCATCAGAGCGTTCCGGTTTCCTCCAGGGTCAAAAGGATCATCAGATCAGGGGGTATTCATCTGCCATGGCTTGGCACTTGATAAACCTGCTGCATAACAGCCTCATAACTGCCTCTTGTGCCACTGTGTGATGGGCAGGAAACTGTGTGGCCTTTCTACATAGCAGAGGTCTTTGAACCAGGCCTCTTTTTTTTTTTTTTTTTTTTTTTTTTTTTTTTTTTTTTTTTACCGTGACTGATGAGGTTTTCTGCCACCGGGAATTCATTAGGTAAAAGTGCACACTGTGATTGGCAAATATCTCAGTGCACGAGCTGTAATGTAGGTTATAGGTTTGCTGTAAAAGTACACATCGGTGTGTTTGTCCTCTTCCATCAGTATGTATGTAAATGGAGTGATTTAACAGCTATGTATCAGGTTAACATTCCCATTCCCCTTTAATAAAAGGCTTAAAAGTCCTACAAGCCGTGTCCTTTCCTGTAACTTCAAACGACAAACAAGCTTCCAGATCAAAGTACTACAACTCCCGATGATCAAAAATTCTGTGTCGTATTGCTTAAAGGAAAAAAAACTACTCCAGGCTGCTTATTTTTTCCCTCAGCAGGACGGCCAATTATAATCAGAGTAAATAACCACAGCCAGAGCTTGTGAAATGTGCCACAAAATACGCAATAACAAGAAAGATTAAAAGCGCTATTTTGGGCCAAGCAGTGAGCAAGACAAATGTCGTCCATGGATATTAAAATAACAGCACAAAGCCCGGAGCTCAGAAAATGAAAAGTGCCAATATTCACAGAATGTGTGAACAGTTGCTTTATCACCGAGGGGGAAACTTTATCTGGAAATACACAGACTAATGAAATGCTTAACAAGGCACATATTTGAAAGCAGCACTGCATTTTGAAAAGAGTGCTGAATATCAAAGGGTGCTGATGGGTGGTTTGGTGTGTGTGTGTGTGTGTGTGTGTGTGTGTGTGTCTATGTAAAAGAGAGAGAGTGAGAAACACTACCCCTTGTAGTGCTAACAACTGTCAGATGATCCACTGTGTTACAGGAACCCAACTGGAGCCACCGTGCATCATGTGACAGCATCAGGACGCTCAGGCGTAATGTGGAGGGGAAAAAAAACACTTCTCCATAACAAATCAGAGAAGGTGAGACCTAAGTTCAGTGTTGCATATAAATATAATTTATTACTTGTTTAAAAATTCTTTCTTACATTTTGTACAGAAATTTCACAGAGGAGATGCAAGCTTTTTTGTTTGTTTTTTTTTTTTTTGTTTTTGTTTTTGCAAATTACATCATGAACGTGCCATAAAAGAATAAGTAACATCCTCACTATAAATATAATAATCCAGAGCTATGGGAACTATGGAATGCAACTGCTAGAGCTTTGTATGCATGTACAGTTCAGTTTTTTGTTTTTTTTAGAAAGGATGCAGAAGTTGCATAGACAGCTTTAGAAATTTGGACAACAAAAAGGAACTGAGCGGAAACAAAAATGTAGACAGTGGTGACTGCAAAATACACTGCGTAGAGGGAGACATGCATTCTCATCAGTCCGCTCTCTAATGTACAGCAGCTCTGCCTCGGCTTAAATCACAACAACAGAGTCAGAAGACCCCTAAACCGCAAACTAAACACGACAGATCAAACAGCATTTCAGTTCACCTCCTGGCTACGTCCGAATGTTCCTACTACCATGTGGAAAAAGGTCAAAACCACATACTAAATAAAATAAAAATAAAATAGCACACAGGATTCACTACAGACCCAGCTGAAAGGTTGCTATAGTTACCACAAGTACCATTCTGTGTTTAGCTGTTGGACAATATCATGTTATAATACTGAGATTGTAATACATCACAATACTGAGATATCACAGGTAAATAAAAATATATTTTAATAATTAAAAAGTTTGGTAGCAGCTGATTTGATGTGAAAAGTTTGTACTGATTTTTTTAATTGAGAAAAAGTTTTTTAAAAAAAATGTTATTTATTTATTTTTACAGAATTACCGTTCCTCCCTTTCAATGTCATTTTTAGGGCATTCAATTTTTTTTTTTTTTTACAAAACTGTTTTTGCTGTAATTTTCTTAGCAAATATTATGATACATTATTGTGTATCATATAAATGGCTTCAAGTGTGATTATATACGATATATTTTTGTCATATCGCCCACAACTGGTATTCCGGACGTAGCCAAGGTGTATAGATTCTGTCTACAATACTGTTTACTATGATAATCTGTAGTTCTGATATAGCCAACAGTCTGTATTATTATTATTATTATTATTATTATTATTATTATTATTCCTACTATTAAAAAAATCTTTCTGATATGGTTTAGTGCATTAGTATGTGGTTTTGGAAAAAAAACTGTGACTAAATCCGTAACTGATCTGTGGCTTTTTTCCTCTCCGTGCCTGTTTTCCTAATTTCCTTCGTCAAGGTCAGATTTCTCCCAGCAGACTAAAACAGGGAACACAGGCCCAGTAACAGTGGAGAAATGTTTACAAAACCTCCAAAAGCGTGACCTTGATTAAAAAAAAAAAAAAACAGCAAGCATTTGGCTGCTATTTTTCTTTTTTCCATGTCTTGGTTAAAGTTGCGATTAAATACAGAGCACAGATGCAACCGAACGCAATTAATCCGAAAATAATAACCAGAGAACGATAAACACTGTTAAACTTTACATGTACAATGGTCTCGAATGCTTATTTACAAGCTGCATATTTTTGAAAAATTGTAGTTGCAGAGAATGTCCACTGGGTGGCACTGTAAAAAATACATACACGGCAGACAATACAGGATTTGTTTGCTTAAAAAAAAAAAAAGTAGAAAAATGATAAGGGAAAAGATACATAATGGGACACTGAATGAGGGAAAATAGTAATAAATGAGTATAAATAAAGGCAATATTAAATATATTCATCATCATCATCATAAAGGGAACATTTTTATCAACTTTATCAATTTGAATGGGAAAGCGTTAAGGACTGACACGGGTTGGTGGCACTCGAGGGATTTCAATGCTTTTGATTCCTATTACCTGGGGCCTTGCCTAAACACACACACACGCGCACACACACACACACCCCCACACACAAACAACTCACTGTCTATTACTGATTATCCCATATGTTAGAGAAAAAACTGGACAAGGTCCAATATCTGGACAGCAGAAGTCACGCGTTTCCTAAGAAACTGATTTGACAAATAGTAAAAAAAAAAAAAAAAAAAAAAAAAAAAAGAAAGAAAAGAAAAGAAACAAAACAGGAACCAAAAAGAAAACAGACTGTACCAGGAAGTGTACAGACAGGGCTTAAAGTACAATATCTCCTGAATTTTCTCCATTCTGATCCTCTAGATTTTTGTAGTTGTACACGTTGCCGTGGTAACGAAAGCATTTGTGAGTCACCGCTCGACTCCCCCTGCGTAAAGCTGCGAGGGAAAAGCCACCGTGCCCGTGTGTCCCGCTGCAGTGTTCCAGTCTTCTGCTCTCCTTCCCCCAGTTATTCACCCATCCCTCCTTCCGTCATCCACTGTGGCTGACGGGCATCAGTGCTCGGTTGCCATGGGGACAATGTTCTCATGGCGACCCATCTCTTCCAGCACGGCAGCCAATCGGTTCAGGTTGCCGTCGGGGAAGTGCTGAGCTTCCCACAGATCCAAAATCACACCGGTTGGACTGGACTTAGTGGCAAAGTAGTTCAGGTACCTGCAGAGAGAGAGAGAGAGAGAGAGAGAGAGAGAGAGAGAGCGAGAGAGAGAGATAAATACCTAGTCTTTCAAACATCTGGTAAATGGAACCTTTGTAATTAAGCACAGAGAATGAAATCGTCCTGAAGGAGCCTTAAAGTACCCAAATGTATCATTATAAAGTGTTAAAAATGGAGCATATTAAATATAATATAAAGTTTATATTAAAGCATGCGTTTGGATATGTTCTCGTTTCTATAGTAACAGCTCATTCACTGGGACTTGTACAGTGGATGATCTACATAATCTACAGATAAAAATAAACTAATTAAAAATGTGCTGTTATTTAGCAAAGAAAACTGTTTCATCATTGATGTGTTCATGTGTTCAGTAAGGAGATGTTTCTCTGACATTTATGGAAGGGGTCTCCGGAGTCAGCACTTTTTTTTTTTTTTGGACAGTTTTCCGAGGACAGAGGATTTTGCGCTTTGTAGTTTCTCCCTCTCGGGATGTTCCACCACATTAAACGCAACTCTAAACGGATAAAAAGCATGACGTGTCACTTATTAATGAATTAAGAATTTTAATTGCTGGCATTGTTGTGTAAGAGGAATAAAAAACACTGAAGCCTGTATAAGTTATAGCAAAATCATCAAATCCATTGTGTTTTATTCCTTAAGTATTAATCCTCAGTGATTTATTTTCAATAGCCAAACCCATAATCATGATTTTTAGCTAAATCATCTGGCAAAGTTAGCACTTAAAAGTGACCAGTTTCTCAATTTGGTTGTTGTCTATGAGTATGTAGCGACATCACAAACTGAGCTCATACTGTATATGATGCTCACTGCTAGCATTAAGTCGATTATAAATGAAAAAATGTGACTCAGACACCCACAGCCATTCGAGAGAAGCTAACCATTTAAACATGACATTTCTGAGTAGTATAACAATTTTTTTTTATTTATTTCTTAATTAGACAGTGATGTCATTTGATCATCTCCGCCTCCATTTTGACAGTATCCTGGTTTTTCTACGGAGAGGGGCGATGATCCAGCAGCAGCAAGAGGAAGAGAGAGACAGGAAGCGGATAGAGAAAAATCAAGAAAAGGAGGAGAGGGGGAGGGACTTCCACGCCTTGTGGACACACACAAAACACACTCACACTCACACACACCACTGGCCTGGGCTCCTGCTGCTGCTGAAGATAAGACGTCTCCTGCTGAGATGTGAACTCAATAACTGAAAACACAGTTTGCACTTCTCACACAAGCTGTCAAACATGGAGAGAGAGAGAGAGAGAGAGAGAGAGAGAGAGCAGTGCTGCAGGAGAGCACAGGAATTTAGTCACACTTTCTGTATGCGCCTTTGCCTTTTCTCACAGCAAACACACACACAGTGAACACACACTGCGGCTGACCTGTCCAGGTTGAGTTTGTGTGCCAGCATCCTCCAGTCATTGCCACGGGTCTGAGGGGCGTCCAGGCTGCTGCACAGCTTCTGCCGAATGGATGGAGGGATACGGAAGGCGTTGGGGCCCACCAGCGTGGTGATGTTACTCGCCGGGTCCAGCAGAGACGTATCAATACACTGTGAGTCCTGCAGGGGGCGACAGAGACATGGCACATATCAGCAGCTGAAACGCTTTCAATAAGTTCACCACTTTAAATGTGATTTAAGACCTAATATAAAACACTTCAAAATAACTTGCACGCAGGGAAAATTATCTTGAGAAAAGTTTTACAAGTCATTAGCAGCTACAGGTTTTAATTAGTGAGTGTGTTTGCAGTTCTGCAGCCGCTTTTAGTTGAATTTACATTTTTCCTAATCGAAATGTTTTGTGGATGACAAAACAAATAAATGAACAAATAAACTAAAATTATAAAACTAAAATTAAAGTGATAATTAAAATAAATAAAATTAAATAAAGGAAAGCCAGAAAAATCTAAGTTGATATAAGTTCGAGTTTAAGACAGTTTCTTCTTTATTAAGGTCTTTACTTCATAATTAGTCATTTCATCCTAAGGTTTTTTTTGAAGACCTCCCAGGCGTCCTGCTTTTGGCTACAGATCATTCTGTAAGAGAAGCCCTAAACCAGCAGATTTTCAGAACAGGACAGTTCAGGAGCTCGCCACCATTTCTGCTCTTTTTAGCAAAACTACTAAATACATTCAGGCCTAAATAGGAAATTTTTCAGAAACTATACCAAATATTACCATTATTTCCATTTGATAATATATGTATATGCAGCACAGCCCAAGGTTTAAACTCCCTCTTAAAGACAACGTGTGACTGAAGTTACAATAATAATAGCACCAGACACAAATACGAAGTCTATCTTTCAAATTCAGCTGTTATTTGTGGAGAGATGAGGTTTCTGTAGCATGATGAAGCGATGTATTATTTCATTTTGGTTTCCCCCCAGGGGTCCGCTTCTGCTTGATTCAGATTTAGACTTAGTTGTTCTGAAAAAGTGCCTGAAATGAACTTCTGAAAACCACAAAACCTTCTTTGCAGGCTGTCAATCAAATCAGACATAGTAGAGGTTTGAGATTAGTAACAGATGAAGTGTCTAATGGCACTCTGATGGAGATAAGGACGCTTGGCACCACCTTGGCAGTGTTAGTGAAATGCTTTAAAAATGTAAATGTTGGGTAAAGTTGAAACTACATATGCTCTGTGAACTGTCTATTAGGAAAAACGGACAGAGCTGAACCTGTTATAATGCTAATGTCACGGTTGGAAAAATGTAAAAAGAAGCATGAACTGACCTAATTTAACTAGTGAGACTACTGTGAATCTTTGAAATAATATGATTATCACGGGTATAGAAACACTTATACACTACAAATCACACCTTCCATTAACTGCAATTATACAGCAGCCCTGCTTAATTCTCTGTTCTGATTGGTGTTGATTAATTCTCTACAACAGCAGCACTAGTCCGTTCTGCAAGGCAAATTTCTGTTATTGCGCTCGTTCTAATACAGAGTGAGCACTTCGCGGCTTCTCTGTAACATAAACCGGGTTTTTCTTTGAGAGAGAGAGAGAGAGAGGGAGAGAGAGAGAAAGAGAGGCTGGTGAAGGAACGACTGTTTTAGCTGATACAATTGAAAACTTGTTTGGTGGACGTTTCACAACATTAAATGTAACTATAAACAGATAAAAAGTACAACATATCTATTATAAATTTTTAAAAAGCTGATTGCTGGCAAATTGCTGTTGTATAAGAGGAATAAAACACTTCAGGATGTTGCATTTATTGGAAAATAATCAACTTCAGAGTGTTAACAGTAACTCAGCTTTGTATCAGGCTACTTTACACCATACCATGTCTTCACAATCAGTTCTTGTATTTTGTATCTTGTATTTTTTTTTTAAATTATTCCTGAACACTCCATAAGAAAGAGTTCCACTAGGCTAACTTAAGGGAAAAAAAAGTATCTCCAACTAAGTGACAAGTAAAACATAACTCCTAATCTATTAGACAGCTGATAGGAACAGAGGCTTGTATTTTCAGATCTATTTACTGAGCAGAAATCTTGTGTGCTTTGGCATAACCCGTTCGCAGAAGAGATTATGTTATGAATTAATCATTTTTCCCGGAAGATTCGATTGTTTGTTAAGTCATCGTTGCAGCATGGCATGTTGAATATTGAGGTTGAGCAGCTGTTTTTGGCAGCAGCAGCCTGCAGGAGGTCCTGTGGGAACCAGGCAGTGAAAGTCAACACCACTTGAAAATGTGCAATCTCCCAGCTCTCAGGACTTAATGACAATTAGCCGAGTGCCCAGTCACTCATGTAGGTCCTCTCGGGAGCGGAGTGAGGGAGAGAGAGGGAGAAATCAGATGGCCTGCCATCACAGGAGAGACAGCGATGGCGAGAGCAATCAAACAGTGTGTAATTCGCTTCAGAGTGATGTGCAGGAAGCCGTCTGCACCTTCATCACTCTACTCTGTTGCGCACAGATGTCAGCTGTAGGGACAGGAGGCTGATTAGCCTTCATCTCAGAAAGAGCTTCTCTAAGTTTAGCTGAAAGAATCCACGATGTGCGAAAACATCATGCAGAGGCTACTAAAACGCCAGCTCTAATTGTGCATCCACAGTCATCTGTCTCCCAAACATCTCGCGTCTGTGAGACTCAAAAGACTGTCAAAATCCCAGCGTCCTGCTGCGTCTGTGAGTGAAGCATCATCTCCTTTTTTAAAATCCTAATCTCTGATCTGATTGTGCTGTCTGTCACTGCAACACGCTACAGTAGCTGTACCTCTCAGCGTCCAGAGTTTCGCATGTATTCCGCCCATGTCCATGTGGGGTTCCTCTGAGTTCTCCGGTTTCCTCCACTTCTAAAAAAAAACATGCTGAGGGATGGACTGGCTACTCTAAATTGCCCCTAGGTGTGAATGAGTGTGTGAATGAGGGGCGTGATACAATGCCACTATGTCTATCTGTATTCGGATTTAAACCAGAAGTGGGTGTGGCCTAAAACCAAGGTTTTTTTTTTTTATTTAAATATAAATCCACTACGAAGAAGTGTGGATTATATGGTTAGATGGCATCACTTACATGTTGTGTCTGCCATGAGCTAGTACTGTTTGACTTTATGCTGTAGTATACAGTTGTAGAAGAGCAATGATTTATAATCTGGTGTCATCCAGAAGAAGACGTTTCCTCTTAAGGCTCTTTGGTTCTTTGGATTGAAATCTACATCCAAATGCTTTGTGTTGATGTCTATTGTTAAACACTCTTATAGAAATAAAAACGGAACTGGACCGCTGTGTCACTGACCTCCAACAGCGTGGTGTTGAGCTGGAAGATCTGGCCCTCACCCTCCACCTGGCGTACACACAGTTTGCAGGCCAGCTCCACCGTCGCAGCACTGAAGCGCTCCAGAGTGAAGGTGCAGTGCAGGTTCCTCTGAGAACCACTCCACACCTGCTGAAACGCCAACTCCTGCAGAGACGGTCAGAGAGTACGTTACGTGATATTTCATTACGCGTTTTAGATTACACTTCTCTGTATAAATGAAATGAAGGCTCCCGAGTGGCAGCCGTAAGTCATGCTCATGGGTTTCAGTTTGCATATTAGAAAATGTTCTGAAAAATAATACAAAAAAAAAATTCCATGCAGATCAGGCTGGTTCTCCAAAAAAAAAAAAAAAAAAAAAAAATGCTGGTACCTGGTACTTGGCCAGCAGTTTGCTCTTCCACTGCGTGTGCGGGACGTCATGCAGCGACAAACGCAGATTGTGGGTGCTGTCCTTAAAGTTCAGGGTCTTTGGTTCGTCCAGGAGCTTCCCACCCATCTGCTTCTCCATCTGCAGCACCTCCTGCAGGTCACACACACACACACACACACAAACTTAGCTCCTAATTACAGGTAGCACATTTTAGACACACTGCCATCATTTCTGTAGCTCTTTGTGATTCTTTTAAAACCTACACCTTTATTTTTAGACCGGGCTGAGCCGAGCGAGACAGGACTGAAGAGCGATAAAAGGCGTGAATGAAATTTTTCAGTGTGTGTTCAGTGTGTGAGTTCAGTGTGTGAGAGCAGTTGGCTGATGGACTTTCTATTCAAATGAACGCGTCTCACTGCAGCGTGGAAGCGAGCCTGTAGCCTCCTACCACTCATCTGTGCTCTCCCACACACACAGCTCACACACACACACACGCACACACACACACAAACGTGTGCTATGTAAGTGTAAGCAAACACAACACAACAAATGCGTACCTGTTACATTACTTATATACATGCACACCATCACCCACACCCACATACACACACACAAAACAGCAAACAACTAAAATAACTGCACATATGTATACACACGTGCACACTCACACACACACACACCCCCCCACACACATATACACACAAACGTGTGCAATGTAAGTGTAAGCAAACACAACATATGCATACCTGTTACATAATTTATACACATGCACACCATCACCCACACACACACACATACACACACCTACATGCACATACACACACATAAAACAGCAAACAACTAAAATAATTGCACATATGTATACACACATGCGCATACACACACACACAGTCAAATGCATATGCACGTGTTTCTATATCCATTCACATATCCAAACAGGTACAAATGTGGATGCACACACACACACACATACACACACATACACACAAATAACAACTTTCCTAATAATACACTGGGGTAAAATGTAATTTCTGCAGGAGGTGATAATATTATTATTATTATTATTATTATTATTATTATGACACACACCACTTATCTATTGCTAAAATTTCCAGTTTATGATAATTTATGATAATAACATAGTGTGGGCTTGTTATTGTGCTGTTTTACAGCTGTGTGTGTTGCCCAGGTGTGTATGTGGAAGCTGGATAGTTTGTTCAGGGGGGTCAGACTCACTTTGAGGGCGTCCTGCGTGTCGTCCAGGCAGTACACGCGGATGTTGTACTCGAGGGCGGTGCAGGTGACGGGGCCGAACACGGCCAGCTTCAGTCTCTTGGTGGTGGCTGCGCTCACTGACTGACCCACTAAGCAGTACGTCCCCAGCGTCTCGGTCAGGATGTGACACGCCTCCTCGTCCATCTGAATGTAGCAGGGTGTGGTGAAGTTCTCCTCCCCCACCACCACCACATCCTGCAAACACATGGGGAAGACAATTGACACACGTCACGTCGACGCAGCCCATAACCACTAATTGTCACAAGAATAACAAAAATACACCACCAACCAACAGACTAGCTCCAGATTACAACGCAATTGCACTGTTATGGCAGAGACTCTCTCAGCTAGCTAGCGTTATACAAGACGACGAGCGCGATGGCAATGATGGCAATATTAGCGTGAAAGCTGAAGCTTTAGAAGCTGATCTGTTTGAGCAGAGCGTACGCATGAGGACAGATTAAAGTACTAATGTGCTGCTGGATCTCTCTTTAGGCAGAGATGAGAGGAGTGAGGGCTAATTGTAGGTACGGTATTATAGGAAACCTTTAACTAAAGTGAAACCAGACCAACATGTCCAAGTTTAACGTTTAAACCAAAAAAGTCAACTCAGAGTTTCATTACAAAATCAATCTTGGAGATCACGGAGATTATTAAGATTAATACGCAAGTCATTCAGGGTGGATTTTCCTTTAATGTTAAGAGATAGCTAGCTGACTAACATTAACAGCTAGCTAGCAAGCTAGTTTTTTAGCTAAAAGTAGCAATTGTGAGGTAGCTAAGCTTAACGTTAAATGAACGTTTGTTAGGGAAATAAACTGTGTGACAGTTCGCAAAACAAAATTACAGAAAACGTTCACTGTGTTCATTCTTGTTCTGCTTCGAAATGAACGTTTTTTTTATAATTGTACTTTTGTTTTCCTGAAACAGAAACAGAAAAGTATTTTTTTCATACAATTGTTTAAAAAATATATATATATATCTCCTTGTTTCATGAAACAAAGCCAGATGTTCATGAATCCAAGTGATCCAGAATCCAGAGCTGACCTAGAAAGTACGTCAGCTATTCTACAGATTATTCTCCAGTTACCATTTTTACTCTGGAACTCTGTTTTCATAAAAGATATATGCAGAAAAACATTTCTGGTGATTAAAATATTCTCAAATTGCAGAGCCTGCAAAATCCTGCTGACTTTTCCTGCCGCCATTTTTATCTTCTTGCTATTTTTAACAGTACTTCAAGCACTAATGATAATCTAGCTTCTACTTGCTACTAACTAGCCAGTAATTACTGGCACAGATCCGAGTCATTCGAGATTGTTCATTAATTTTAGCCATAAATTGAATCTAAAATGATTACAAAAAAAAAAAAAAAAAAACGTGGACAAGAATTAAATACAATAACTTTTTTTGTAATAGTTATAATTAAAAAAAAAACATCTCGTTTACAAATGAACAAATTATACTGTATTGTAATTTGCTTTTGGAACGCATGGCGCTTCACATGGCCAGACAGTACTGATTTATAAAGCAGCTGTAGTGCTCAGACCCCACACAGTTAACCCCTATAATAACGCTCCTCTCAGCGTCTCGCTTCTGCTTTCATTACGACCATCTGAGGCGGCGGATCTCGAGCCGAGCCTCTTCTCTCTATTAGTTATAATTCGGGCGCTTCTGCAGGCTTCTCACTGTCATTAATTTCATCCCATTATGAGCAAGAGAGAGAGCAAAGGAATTAAAATACTTTATTGTCAGCTTGGCCATTAAACAGCAGCATTATGACTGGTCATTAGCCTCTGTAACGGGTCCTGGGGGAGCGGCGGATTGCACAGTGTTAGCGAGATAATGAGGAAACAGCACACGGAAACTGGGCTAATGCCTTCCAGAACTGATTTATTTACCCAAGCCCTTAGTCAATCCATCACGACGCTTGTTTCCAAAAAAAAAAAAAAAACACGACAGAGAGAAAGTGTATCTCAGAAAGAGAATCTGTAATTGTTTACTGGAAAATTGTGATATTAAAAAAAAAAAAGCTTTGCACAACAGACATTTCCTGTCAAGCGGTCAGCAGTGCATCATGGGAGAAAAGCTCATATGCATTTCTCATACAAATGCCTATGAGAAGCATATGCATTCTGACAGGGCGAACCGGTGAGAGCGATATTTATTATCCACACATGCGCCAGCATTTCTGTCTTCACCACGAAGTGCAAAACCACAGCCATGAACTCCATCTCAACTCACCACCCGCCACCGACGGATATCCCTCGCTGTGAGATCTAATCAATAGCCATTTCTTTGTTTAAAGTGATGAAATGCACATTTGGTTTTAGCGCACGCGCCACACCATCGACATCCTTTAACGTCACACTGCCATAATATCTGCTTATTCACAAAAAAGAAGAGGAAGGAAAAAACGTGAGCTGCAGTGTCTCTCCAGTGTCAGGGTGAGCTGTTATGCAGAATCAGGCATGTTTTGGAACGATGGAGTGTATGGAGGATTTATGGCATTGTGAGAGAAATGGACTTTGTGGAGTGAGTAATCTGCTGCTCAGTGAAGCGAGTGCAACAGCAGTCCCTACAGACCAAGCTCCTCAACCCTCTGTCTCTTTTTCTCTCTTTCTCTCTCCATCTGAGCTCTGCCCTTAATCACTCTCTCCCCAGTGACTCCTCCATTCTTCTTCTCTCCTCTCCTCTCCTTTATTCTGCAGCATCCTCTCTTGTCCTGCTTTGTCCTCTCCGTCCCTCGTGTCTATTTCTGACCACCGTTGTTGTACGCAATTTCGTCACTTCTTTCTCAGCGAAGTAAAGGATGCAATATTCATTTAAAATTTGAACTTCCAATTAGGGCGAGATAACACAGACTGGTAGGAATGACGATCTTTTTTTCAGATTTTGGGATCTATAAACATCACCTTTGTTCTGTGTGGGTGATCCTGTGCCCACTGTAGCCTCAGATTCTTGTTTTTGGATGAGAGGAGTGGAACCTGATGTGGTCTTCTGCTGTTGCAGCCCATCCACCTCAACGTTCGACATTTTGTGCGTTCTGAGATACTTTTCTGCTCACCATGGTTGTAAAGAGTGTTTATTTGAGTTACTTCCTGTGAGCTCATACCAGTCTGACCTCTTTCATCAACAAGGTGTTTCCCCTCGCAGAACTGCTGGATGTTTTTTGTTTTTCACAATGTGTGTTTCTCAAAAACTGACTTTCCCTTGTTCAGAACCAAAAATCTGCATTCATACAATTTTACATGTTCATTCTTATCTTGTTTTTAGAAGATCCCTTTTGATTACAGGGGGATTTCTCAAAATGTTGATAATTATTAAAAAAAAAAAAGATAACTATATAAATGCATAAATGTACCAAATATAATTTCATATTTAAAATTATTAGATTAATTTATATTAAAATTAATACTACTATTACTATTCCTACTAATAACAACAACAATAATAGTTTTTATAAGTAAATCATTTTTATAGTGTTAAATAAATTCAATTCCAACAAACTGTTCTGGAAACTGATTTCCTGTGAGAGCGTGTTCACTGTGAAATAAATATCATCCAAAAGATTAGATTTTTGGTTTTATAAAGTATGCAAATTTGTGCATATTTAATTAGACGAAGCCTTATTTGCATAAACAAATCTACCAGCAATGGTAAAGATTCATGGTGATATCTATTGTTTTTTTTTTTTTTAAATGACCCTATTCACCTCTGTCTTGCCTTGAAAACTAATTTGAAATTTTTTTTATTTTATTTTATTTATTTTTTTTTTTTTTGTGTGTGTGTATCACATCAAGAAACATCTTTAACTATGTTGAGAAACTATAAAGTGCATCTGTCTCTCAGCAACAGGGTTCTTGGAACAGTTCCCACATTGTTTAAAAAAAAAGGAGTAGCTGTAAAAATGTGTTTCTTTTCCATTAGCGCTTAAACGCATCTTGTCTGAGGAAAACAGCTCCATGCCTTTGTGGTTATGTGCTCTTTTTACTTTTTTCCCCCAGCATCCGAGCCTTGCTAGTTTTTTTTTTTCTTATGACCACCCAAGAGTGTTTTATGTTTGATAAGATGAGACAAGGTCACAGACTGCTGCTAAGCAGCTCAAAAGTGGCATGGCTCTGCAGGGAGATGAATGCGGATGCACATCGAAGCCAGAGCGGGGAATTTGACAGCTGCTTGGAGCGATCTAAAAGAAATTGGCCATGTTTGCACATGATTTGCTCCAGCATTGGATGTGTGACATCGATGACACTGTCACATTGAACAAAAATGTTCTTTAGTGACCAGCTATATCAAAGAAGCATCCAGAGGTTAATTCAGCACAATCTCAGTTATAACGCTATAATGATCCTATGGAATTATATTACAGTGCTGTTAAAATTCTCTAATCTTGGTCAGAAGGTTCTACAACAGCAGTTCGGGCAGTCATTCAAATCGCGGACTTAAGCAGGTACGTAACCCGAGTCTGAATACCAGGAACTTTCACCGCGTAAATATTTACATGACTTTTGGACTTATGTCGCCGAACGTAAATACAGTCCTAAGTGTATACTGTATGTGGAAAGAACTTTAATAAAAAAATACATATTCTTACACAAAAGAGTGCTGATTTTCTTCTTTTTCATCACATGCCTTTAAGAAAACTTTTAAAGGCGATTGTGGTGCAAGACTTCCCCTTGGTGTGAATGAATCCTTGTCACTCTTATAAAGGCTTCATGGCTGGTTGAGGCTGTGCATCTTGTGGCAGGAAATGTGTGTTTTGGGTCCCCCAGGAGGCCTCAATTCCTCTGCCTTGCTGTATTAAGGTGTGTTCTTGCTCACTACAGGTGGTGTAAAGTGAAAGATAAACTCCCCCAAAAAAACAAGCTATACAGTTAAGTGGTGGTGGCTGCACTGGTTCAGGCCATGCACCTCGAAGTGGGACATGTGCGGTTTGAGTCCCACAGGAACGTTGAGTCCTCTTTATTAACGTGCTCTCTTCCTCCCTACGGGTGGGGTAAAGTGAAAGCTAAAACCCCCCAAAAAAAAACACGATACCTACTATCTCTGATAGCTCAGTGGGTAAAGGCTAACCCAATGTTTTTGGGAGAAACAGGGTTTGAGGCTGGCTTCAGGTGTGCAGGAGAGCCACTGAGTGTGCTTCCTGTGTTCTGATGGCACATAATTAAAAAGAGGGGCTTATGCTACTCTAAATAACAATTATGGAGAAACTTTCTTTAAATATGTAGTGTAGTAAAATGTGGCATAGTAGTAGCATGTAGCGTAGTAAGGCGTGGTGTAGTAACAGTGTATAGCATAGTAAAATGTGGCATAGTAGTAGCAAATAGCATAAGGAAGGTGTAGTACAGCGTAGCAATACGTGGCATAGTAACAGTGTATAGTGTAGTAAAATGTAGCAAAGTGATGATACGTCGCACAGTAGTAGCGTATAGCATAACAATACATGGCATAGTAGTAGCAAATAGCATAGAGAAGGTATAGTAACAGTGTAGTAAAATGTAGCATAGTAATATGTGGCACAGTAGTAGCGTATAGCATAACAATACATGGCATAGTAGTAGCAAATAGCATAGAGAAGGTATAGTAACAGTGTAGTAAAATGTAGCATAGTAATATGTGGCACAGTAGTAGCGTACAGCATAAAGAAGGTATAGTAACATGTAGCGTAGTATGTATATAATATATAAAATTATTAGTTGGCCCCCATCCAGAGCAGCATAACCCCTGCTTTCACCTCTCTCAGAGCCCCAGGTGGGACCAACCAGACTTTCTCTCTCTTTCTTTCTTTCTTCTGGATTTAGGGTCCCACCTGAGTCCAACCCCTACTGCCCAGAGGAGGCCTCGAACCGAGATTCTACACAGTGACTGGTAGAGACCTTTAATCCACTGAGCCATCAGAGCCGACAGAAAACACACGTGTTTACTGGCATTTATCTTTCACTTTACACCTCCACCTGTACAGAGAGAGCTTAGTTATAAAGAAACACACAGCAGAAGCTTTTGTTACACTTCTCTCTCATCTGAGGCTGGATTTGAACCCTTAGCCCTACCACAGAGGCAGATAGCGACTTTACCCACTGAACCACCTGCACCCACAGAAACACAGCCCTTTTCAGAAAGTTTATATTTCACTTTACACCACCTGCTGCTGCAGTTAACATAAGGAGAAGTCATGGTGCTCACCTGAGCACAGGCCAGAACCACACCCCTCACACACGCCAATGCACTGTGCTTACCAGGTGAGCCACAGGAGCTGACAGGTCACCTGCCCCTATATATATATATATATATAATCATTATATAATATATATAATATATATAAATAATATATATAATCAATTATTTGAAAATTAAATCCAAAAGCAGAAAAGATGAGTTTGTGGCTCAGGGGTAAAATGCTTGTTCCTGATTGGTCTAAGCTGAAGTTGAACTGTCAGGGTCTCGCTTTCTAAAACTCAGCATGTGTGTAGGTTTGAAGAAATGAAACAAGCAAAGAATGTTAATTATAACTGGAATGAAAAACACGTTATAGTTTAACTTAAATATACACGAACAGTAAATAGCTTTATTTTAGCACACCCATAAAACGCTTTCAATGGTTCCAAAATTATTGGCACCTCCATAAATAATTAATAATACCTGGTGCAGGAAGTTGGTCCACTCCCCCATGCAGAACATTTTAAGCTCCTTTATATCCTCAGGTGTGTGTGTGTGTGTGTGTGTGTGTGTGTGCATGCACACTTGGACATTCTTGTTAATTCACAGGTTCTCTGAGATATTCATTAGAAAACACTGATTTCTGTGTTATATCACCTTTTCTGTGTTGATGTGAATGATGATCGTGTTGAAAGTTTCATCTGTGTTCAACTCTGGATCTCCGGGCAGGTATCGAGGTTTTGGTTTGAAATATTCAGAGCCACATAAAACAGTGCCAAACTGTGATTCGGTACAATCCTAGGTCTAATTCCTGCGAAATTTCCATCAGTTCCAGATTTTTGAAATGTTCTTGTTTCTTCTCAGAGTCCTGACTGAGCTTAAAGCTTACATTTTTAACTACTAATGTAATACATATTTTTAAATCTGACTGTATTCATAATTTCGCTAAGCTTTTTAAAGCTTTCTTAAAAAGAACCATTAACATTCTTTTTCTGAGTGTGTGTGTGTGTGCTCTGCAGGGAGATGAATGCGGATGCACATCGAAGCCAGAGCGGGGAATTTGACAGCTGCTTGGAGCGATCTGAAAGAAATTGGCCATGTTTGCACATGATTTGCTCCAACATTGGATGTGTGACATCGATGACACTGTCACATTGGACAAAAATGAGACTAAAATGTTCTTTAGTCACCAGTTTTATCAAAGAAGCTTCCAGAGGTTAATTCAGAACAATCTCAGTTATAATGCTATAATGATCCTATGGAATTATATTACAGTGCTGTTAAAATTCTCTAATCTTGGTCAGAAGGTTCTACAACAGCAGTTCTGGCAGTCATTCAAATCGCGGGTTTATATTAACGCACTCGTTCTAATATGTTATTGTTTCTATAGCAACAACTCGTTCACGGACACGTCCTATGATGCCCGCTCCACATAACCTATACCTAAAAACAAATGTTATTTAACAAAGAAAAATGTATCACTGAAATGGTGAAGCTTTCTGTAGGATATTTATTTGACATTTATGGAAGGAGTCTCCAGTGTGAGCGCTTTGTGAGTCTTCATGATTTGTGGTTTCTCAGTAACATGACAAGCTGCAAAATTTTGTCTTATTAACTTAAAAAAAGAGAGGCTGAGAAAGGAACGAGTGTTTATAGCTGCTATAACCTAAGTCTCGCAGATCTTCCACAACAATAAATGTAACTCTAAACGGATAAAAAGCGCAACATGTCATTCTTTAATAAGTAAAAAAAACGTGGTAAAATGCTATAGGTTAAGAGGAGTACAACACTTCTGGAAGTGCTGTTATTGGAAAATACTCCACTTCCGGGTAGTGAGAGTAACTCTACTTCATCACACAACCCTGCTGTTGATTATTTTCCTATAACAGCACGGCCTCAGGTGTTTTATTCCTAATTTAATGCATGGAACATTATAGTGTGTGTGAGAGAAAGGAGTGTTTTGAAGGAAGCTCTTGCGTAGGCTGATTCATGCTTCATGCACGACTAATTAGAGTGCTGGTGTTGTGTTCACGTGTGATAACAATAAAGGGCAGTAACCGGGTGCTTTGTTCACAGCTACGCCCCGGTCCTGGGCTAAGATAGCTCCAGATAACTTCTCCAGCGTTAATGACAAGGCTGGCGGGTGGCCTGCGCTATCAGCGGCTCACGAGCTTCCATGAAAAACAAAAAGTAAAAAGCCCATCTTCTCCTCTCTGAAGCCTGGAGTGCGAGGCGCATGGAGGCACATGGAGGCACGGGCACCGGCTGCCTGATAACACACTGTTCTCCATTGCCATCTAATTAACTCTGGGTTCTGTTTACCGAGACTCGCCTAGCATGGTGTGAACAAACTCCGTCTCTCTTCTCCAGCTTTCTTTTTGCTCCTTGGTTTGCACTGTTTTTGCACAAAAACCACCAGTTGTTGCGTGCCGCCATGCTATCTAGCAGCAGCACATGTTCACCCGGCTCGACGGTTCGCAAACACACGCCTGCTCGAGTTCGGTACACGTCCCTCGGCAAATAAAGATGTAAAGACTAGCTTCAAAACGGGAGACGGTCTTTAAATATTTCACCTTGCATTTGCGCGCTCCACGCTCGTTAACTGTTTCATATCCACAAGTTCATAATTGAATGAGGCTTAAATTCCCCGAGTCACTCGTACTCACCTCCCATTGGCCATGCTGCGACTGGCTCTTCAGCTGAATGAGCCAATCATCACTGTCGGCTTCAGCACAGTGGTGCATGGTGATGATGACCGGCCGGGTGAGGAGAGCTCCTGGAGGCCCACAGCTCACCACAGGGCTCAGAACGGTCTGAGTGTCGTCCACTGAAGGTCTACACACACACACACACACACACAATGCACATATTACACACTTCCATCATCAAAGCAGGTATAATGAAATCCACACAAGCTATGACACAAACACTGTTTGGTGTCTCTGTCTGCCTTGTTAACTCTAATGTAAAATTTTTGACCCAATTTTCTGCTATTTAAGTCATCGTCGGTTTCGCAGTCACCCAAATCTCAGATGGTGAAGGTTAGCATGAGCATTCTCTGACACTCGTTAAGCAGACTAACTGCCCGTATCAACTGCATACATGAGTTTAACAGTATTAAATTCATTCTCATTAATTTCCTATAAAAGCAGCTCTGACAGTAGTACTGGCTGCATTATTGTTTCTATAGTAACAACTTCTATAGTAACAACTGTATGGTGGACGCGTCACAAAGATGTGTAATTGCTGATATGGCAAGATCCAGAAAACAGAAGTAAAAAAAAAAAAAAGAGGATTGAAGATTTATAACTACTACAACAAACGCACTAACTGGAATGAGCTTGTTTCACAGACAGTCCACAACATTTAATGCACCTGTAAATGGATAAAACATACACTGAGTTTTGATCTCAGAACCATTTTGATCACTTACATTTTGCTTGGAAATGAACGTAGACAGCTGCAAGCCCAGATTTATAAATTTTTTTAAATAATAAAATCATTTTTCCAACTGGAAAGTGTATATATTGACTCAATCTGAAAAACACAACATGAAAAACCGTGTTTTCAAATCATATTTCTATAGCAGAGATTATTTTCAGGTCATTTTGAGGTCGTAATGAGCCTCTGTGGCCCTGAGAGAGATGGAGATTCGGCTACTGGAAACAGTAACTTGGACCCCGGCTCTCATTATGTTGTTTTGTCAGGGCCAAGCTGGAGGAGGTATTGGAAAATGAGCAGAGCATGGCAGGGGGCTGGGGGGCCAGATGATTTCCCACAATCCTGTCTGGCTGCGCTGATGAATGTCAGAGTCTACAGGAGTGCTTTGCTTGTGGCGTGATTGGGGAGGGACGTTACCTCATTGTCTCCTTCCTGTGCACCGTCACGTACATCTCATACACCCGTCCCTGAGGGATAGCACCCGCTGGCACCAACAAGCTCACGCCTGTGGGTAGACACACACACACACAGACACACAGACACAGAGCAACTGTCATCAAACTGTGACCTCTGCCACACACATTGCCCTCTGCCAGGCCCTGTGTCTGCCAGTGCTCACTACGGCGCCAGGCAAAGTGCAGAGAGCAAAGCCCTGTCAATGTCACTTACTTACACACACACACACACACACACAGTCTGGGCCACACAGCACAGAGCCAGCTCTGTGTAGAAATTCCCCGTTCAGGCTTAGATGCGACACCACTGAGAGGGTTGATTTTCTCCGGGAACAGTGCTGCCTGCTTCCTTCTCTCACACAGCATCACACAGACAGCATTGATTTTTTTCCTGTCCTTCTACTGAACTCTTCATGGCAACACACTCGAAACAACCGAAAGAGACAAACAAAACCAAGAACGTCTCCTATTTTGACAATTTTAAACAGTTTTTAAATGGTTTCTGACACTCAGCGTTGTGAGGAAATTAAAGCTGAACTTAACTTGTCATTTGTTTCAGTAGATTTCTCAACACACACACACACTTTCCAGTTTTATTTATCAACCGAGCCGAAACTGTGAAAACTCCCACTGAGATTGGACTTGTTACGCTTTTCAGTTCACTCCAGGCCGAGAGTCGGCGTGCTGCTGAAATATTCATCTGCTGAAACGTACAAGGATGCTGTGTGTAAATGAATGGAGACGCCTTGGAGAAAACCCAAGCTTTCTCGACCTACAAACATCTGCTTGCATATGCGCTTCACGTGGTGCAAACGCTCCGTGCATCCTAGTGCTCCAGAGAACCTTGGAAGAGATCTTTATAGTCCAGTCTTGATGCTGTGGGGAACAGCTGGCTTATGTGGATTTAAGCTACATGGCACACTTTCAAATGCTGGTAAGAGCTAAGAGCACTGTTCCAATCACTGTTTCATAATGAATTAATGGCTAATAGTGCGCCCAGTTCCGAGGGGGCGACTGAGTGACTTGAGAATGATCACCCTTTCAGGCTTCAATCTACTGAGTGCCCGGATCCCTTTATATCATTCATATGCTGCATTAAGTCGCTCTGAGCACTGTTCTGTTGCTTTCCTGCTCTCTGGGGAGCTGTAAAAACTCAGTCTCTATGATAGGGAGGATTCGGTATGCCTTTAGCTGGACACACAACAGAGAACTATTGACCTGGAGAGAGTGGGGGACATCAGACTGAGTGCTGAGATAAGATAATGAGGCTGAGTGTCCATCAGGCCATGTCCAGCAGAGAACACAAGAAGCGCTACAATCTTTCTCATCGCAGATACAAGCAGAATTTTGCTGCTTTCGATTTAGTGGGAAGTCGGGGCTTAGAATTACGTCATTTCTGACCTCTACAAAGTGGGGAAAAACACATGGACGCCTCCATGTTTGTCTTTTGTTATCAACAAGCTAATACATTATGTTGATTGATCTAAAGCAAATACTTGTATATATAATATAGCAGCCGATTTGCTGAACTCGGGGTTGAGGAAACCGTCCCGAATTCCAGTGTAGGAACTCCGAGCTGAGGAGGTGTTTATAGATTATTCCATGGTCGGAAGGTCAGTACTTATGAGTTAAGAACTTTAATCGAATGCTGAATGCCATGGGCCTAATTTATCAAGCTGGATGCGAATAAATTTATTTGTAAATAGTTTGCAGGAGCATTTACACATGAAAATCCTGTTCGTTTGGAAAAATGTAAATTTATGTCTGAATTAAGCTGACACACTAATGTACGCTTCTGATTCAAATCATATAATTGAAGAGTTACTGTAATTTTATACGAATTATGTTTAAATTTCAACTGTGAAATTTTGTGATGTTTCATATTAATGACTTGAAAGCAAACAAATCCATAAATTAAGATGAATAAGACTAGCAATTGGATTAAGAGAAAAGTTATGGCACCCTATAAAAGGAGGATAAGTTAGTGTGTGTCTATGGTAGCCGACTCGCTGCAGTGGCTGAGCTATATTTATTGGAAGATTAATGTGGCGCTCTTTCACTGTTTAGTTGTCATTTTCAGTGAGTAAGAAGAAAATCTTTTTTGTTTTTTTGTAAATCTGGCAGGAACGTTCAGTTCAGTTTGGCCTATGAAAACACTCACACGCAACTATAGTAAAAGATAAATGATGAATGAGTTACAATATGCTTTTCAAAAACAATGCATGAATGCTATCACTGACAGTGTTAGCTGGCTTCTCACCCTGCGGAAGGCTTACAGTGATCCCTGGCACCCTTCCTGGCATCCCTGTCTTGTATTTGACTGGTGTAAGCCTTGATAAATAGCACCTCAGGCAGAGTGTATGTACACACAGCAGCTCATTTCACTCTCCACATGCCTATATGAGTGTCAGAATGGGACTCGGTCCCTAAATCGATCAGCTCTCTTTGAAGGCGGTGGAGTGAAGTTCACAATCTCCTGACGTCCTAAAGACTCTTTGTGGACTCTGGCAATGTTTCATTAAATTGCTGGGAGCTGCCTGTAATCTGTGTTTATAGGCCTGGCTGTAAGTCGTACAGCACCTCTCTGTCAGCAGCACCCAGCGCGGCCTGCTCTTCATTAAGGCGTTTAGCATCAATCAGTGGCTGGCAGCACCGGGGCTACCAACATCCAGACTACATGTGCTGACACTCGCATATACACTACATGCTACTGGATCACTTCAAGATGTGCGCCTGAAGCACAAGTTGCCCTCGTAACCAACCCTAAACACAAACATTCACACTAAGAGGTGGAAATGCAGGACACATTTATGAAATCATGAAACCCTTTCAGTATGTCACAGTATGCCAAATAACTCTGAAGTGCCTGACTGCTTTAGAGTAACTTAAAATTGGTTTTTGGTTCATTGTGTTTAGGGTAATGTATATTTTTTAAACAGACAGGAAGGTAAATCTTTTCGATTAATTTCCTTTGGTAAATCAGCTACATGTACATTAGAGTCCTAAAGTGATGGTTAAATAATTGAATGTGACTGGTCAGAAGGTTGGTTAATTTTCTATAGCAGAAGCTCTGACCGTGGTTCCGGCTGTAATTCAAATCGCAGGTTTATATTAATGCACTCATTCTAATAGTCATATGGGGAATTATACAGTTGACACTTCACACAAATGGATTAAACAAACACGTAGTTGTTGATATGGTGAAGCTTTTTGGCATTTTTGGACTCATTTTTTGTCTCATTTACTTCAAGAGCTACTATGACGTGAGACACAACGGGAACTAACTTGTTTTGTGGATGCTCCGATAAAAAGCATGGATCTTTCTTCAAGACATGCTGTTATTGGAAAATAATCAACATCAAACAACTGGTAACAGTATCTCCTGCCATGTTTTATTCCTTACTTGTGATAATTTTATCTATACCAGCATGTCACTACTGTACACCCCTCACACACCTGAGTTGGGCACAATGAGGTGTCCTCCGAGGGAGTTGAAGGAGCCGAAGGCGGTGCAGGATGGGTCTCGGGAGCGCACCAGGCTTTGAGTGCGTCGTCCCATGGTGTCGCTGTCGATGAGCGAGTGAGCCAGCTTGGGAGAAAGTTTGGACGAGAAGTCGGAAAGCTCGTCCTGCGGCGTCACGGTGCCTGACGAGTTGTACACTTTGATCTTCAGGTTGGGCAGGGGGTCGAGCAGAGGGGAGTTAGTCATGGGGATTTTGTCAGCCACGTCATGAAGGGCATAGACGGGGCCGCGGTACATGGCCGCCGCCGAGGTCAGGTCAGGTGGTGCGGTCAGGAGATCTGCTAAACGGAAGAGAGTAGACAAAATAAGCTAAGGCTACATATGAACCTGGTGTAAAAATTATATCTCTCTTTGGACTCTTCTGTATGTAACAAATCACTTTATTATTTATCATTTTAGTCATTTAATTTAATGGATACTATCAAGTAGTACTATTTTCCATGCAAATCTGAAAAGCTTACATTATATAAATCATATACCACAGGGCTGTTGAATTCTTGATTCTGATTAGTCAAAAGGTGTTGATTAGTTTTCTATAACAGCAGCTCTGAAAAAATGTCAGCTGTCATTCTAATACATTATCATTTAACAACGTAACACAGAGAACTGTATGGTGGACGCTCCACATAAACAAATTTTAAAAAACGTTTAATTGTTGATATTCAATTTCTTTCAATTCAATTTGATTTGTATAGCGATAACAATAGTAACAATGGACACTGTCACAAAACAGCTTTATAGAAATACATAAATTCCAGATATAATATAGTTATATATAGTTATATAGTTATAAAGAATATGTTAAGGTTTACTAGAAGGAGACGCTTATTTGGAAGGAGTCTCCAGTGTCAGTGCGGGAAAGTCATCAGTACTCTTTGCGGTTTCTAATATGTAGTCAGTGGTAGTTGTATGGTGGTCTCTTTCTGCTGATCAATGAGGCAGATGAATGATTCCAATACACTGGGAATATCAACAGATGGTCAGAGTCAGTAATTATTTGGTTGGTGTAGCTCACAAAATGGAAAATGAGTGTGGTGTAAAAAATTATTTTCCACTTTCTAGGTACTATGGACCATTCTGGTGTCAAAGTGTGTTCTAATTCAAGCTTCTCTCCACACACTGCACCACATTCCACGGACACACACAGTCACTGTTTGTCTCTTCCTCACTCCACCACTTCTCTGAAGCAGGTGAAGCTCCAGCGAGGGTTCTTTAGAGCTCCGGGTTGGAGTTTTAGGTGCTGTGCTCCGGGCAGCAGATGGCATCCTTATTAACGAGTTAATCCCTTCGCAGGTACACAGATGAATATGTGTGGGCGTGCTGAGTGGGAGTGGTGGCCATGCTGAGCGCTCTTCCTCCTCACACACACACACACATGTGCTTCATTCCCGTGCTTGTGCCTCCATAACAACAATTACAGCAACCTGATGGGTGCTACACTAAGTGTTAAGTGCTAGTCAGAGGTCTTGTGGAGAAAACGCTCGCACACCACACTTCCACACTGCAATTTTCACAAATTTCCCAAGACTTCTGACGGACAGCATCTTGTTCACTAGCTTGTTTCTGATACTAAATCAGCTCCGCTCACCTTGCTAACGACGAGCCATTATTTTGTGAATCTCCCTGCATGCCGCGTATTGATTTTACACATCGACGCAGGCAGAAAGCACGTCAGGAGAATGCCGAGCGCTCGTATTTAGCTCGGCCAGCCTACATTCCTCGGTGTTTACCTCTTTCCACAACACCTTTCAGTCAGCTCGGCGGATGATATCTAATTATCATTGAACGTGCCGTGCAAGCGGAGCTAATTCTGGCTTCATGATAACTTGCAGATTGCCTTCACATCAAAGTGACAAGCATTCTAATGGTGTCTTGGCAGAAACATCACCTACATGCCTTTTCCCTCCACCCCTTTCCATTCTCTCTTTTGTGCTTTCCCGTCACCACGGAAGGGGAAAAACAGTCACGCTTGAATTATGAATGTGTCATCACGGCTCCCGGGTGAGGCTTCTGACACATATCAATTCTCAATCTGCCACTGTCACCTCCGTCACAGTCTGCATTCATCAGACTACACGTTCCTTTTTTTTTGCATTAGGGTGGCATTGAGAAAATGTCAAAATGTTTGGGAAGGGACAGCACTGAAACTTTCGCAATTTAATACAATATAATATAATATGAACTAAATTGACATGCACAAATGATCTTCTCATCTGTCTCACCTGTGCGAGCGGTCTTGATGCTGACCGGCTGGAAGCCGCCGTTGAGAGCTGAGGAATCGATGATGTCCGAGTCGAAGTCGCGATGGTTCTTGCGGTAAACGAAGAGGGCCACGATGACGGAGATGACTAAGCACATGATTACGGCGATGACAATGCCCACATAGAGAGCCACATCGTCTGTGCTTGGGGCGGCTGTGGTTAAAAAACAAAAGACAGGGAAAAAAAAAAGAACAGAAGAAGAAGATAAGTCCCAAAGGCTTTGAACTAAAAGGCTGTGGACATCAAAAACGAATCATCGCTGATTGATAGCACTTTCATTAAAACTGTGTCAAATTAGGAAGGAGATGCTGTCTGGGTGCCAATATCCTGTGCACAGATAGCTCAGGATATTAATAAATGCAGGACTTCATTACCTTCTACTGAGTGAATGGCACTTCCTGACTGGAATTCAAAGGAACTCATTTAAGATCAGTGAATGAGGTGTTGTGTATACAGCAGGTAGAAAGTATTGAGAAATGAAAACCTAGATGGCTTCTGTCGGGCATAAATCTGGCCATATAAAAGAGTCAGCTCCCTATGGTACATACACATGATTCATACACATTCAGTTTTCAAGGTGAAGTTTGAGATTTTTAAAAGTGTTTCCAAGACTGTACTCATCACATAAATTTACAGAGACCTTACAAAAAATTAGATTTGTAATACTGACATGCAAAAGATCTGAGTTTCTTCATTATTGTCTTCTCTTTAGATTTTTTTCTGGCCCTGAAATAATCTCTAACCTGAACCAATTCGTCCAGCCTGTTTTCCCTTAACAGACAACTGTTGACATATATTTTTTTTCAACAGTGTATTCATAATGCAAATTCAATTCACCTTTCAAACAGCACAGCACTATAATAATTACAGCCTGCCCCTTTAAACGATAAAGGAAATTGTCATAATATAATAATTAGATTTAATACTTTACAGAGAAAGGTTCTCAGAGGCCAGTGGCCAATGTGTATCAAGAAACAGTAAGAAAACAGTGAGTGACCACTATGAAAGGAATAAAACTCAGGATGGTTCTTGTGGTAAACGAAGAGTGCCACGATAATGGAGATGACTGAGCGTGTCATGTTATGGGAAAATATAACCAAACGATGGTGATTATTTTCCTATAACAGCACAAATCCCAAAGTGTTTTCATTTCTTACACCACAGTGATTTTTAGTTTATCAACAAATGGCACATTCATGCATTAATATTGTGGAAGGTTCGTCAGACAAGTTACTTCCTGTTATCACTTACATTATAGCAGTTATAAACAGCTGTTCCTTCACCATCCTCTCCCCATTTCTTTCTTTCTCTTGAAGTTAATGATAAAATAAAATGCAGATTTTCTAAGTGTTACTTAGAAACCCGAATGCCCAGATTCCTTTGGTCTGAAGACTTTGCTGTGGTTGAAGACCTACGGACTGTTACAAAGCACTGACACTGGAGACTCCTTCCATAAACGTCAAATAAACACTGCCTAACCGATCAGATTTGAGAATTCAATCGCACCAAGGTATAAATAATAATAAACAGCTCCTCCAGATGCAAATGCATGTCTTCAATATCCGTGTCTATTCTCCCTTCTGTGAATCAGCCTTTCTGTGGGGCAGATTTTATTCCCGCATGATCTGACAGCAGTTTAAGCTGAAAAATCAGAAATGTGGCTCCCATAGCAAAAAACAGAAATGCTACAGCTGTAGGTATTGGCAACTCTGGATCATGTTTGGGTTGTGTGAAAAACATCTACATATCAATATATAAACATTATGTGTCCGTATAATATCTGGGTTCTGAATACCAAGAATGAATTAGAAGCCTCATACAAGACCCACATTTCTCCCAAACTCACTCTCTGGCTTTGCTGATAAAATCTAAAAAAAAAAACCCTGTTTCATATTCCACCCCTCTCTTTCTCTCTCTATTGTTTTTTTCCAGCTGCAAAAATCTATTACTGATTATATGGGACGGCAGGCTGCAGCTATGTGCCTGCTGACAAGCCGTCATTAGGGCTAACGTTAGGCGTACGTCTGCATTGAGAAGGCACTTTTGTCCTTGTGATAATTGTGATGAATGTGATTCGGCGTCAAAGCCACCTGTCAAGTGAGGGAAATGAGTCCACTTTTAAAGGTGTTCAAATGCCACAGGGGCAACGGGAACAGCTCTTTTCCCAGAACACGGAGCGGTGCTGATGCCTACATGAACAAGCTGGTAAGGGCTATTGATTCCTCCATCAACCTTAAATGGGACATAATCAACCCCTCGTGTGTGGCAGGGAAAGGCTGAATGAATTCATGCGCCCAATTCTCTGATTTGCACCCGCACCAAACTCAGAAGTGGAGCGCAGGATTGTGGGAGTGCATAAATTAGCCGTGCACTTAAACGGTAACTACTACAGAGTCAATATCTGCAGTTCTGCACATGACCACTAGGTGGCAGTAGCAACCATAAAAGTTGATTTCTACAGTTCTAATGAGAATGTTGCATATCTTCATCATACACTTCAAAAACGCTTACTGTCCTTTAAGCCATGCTTCCTGCAAATGCTTAATGGTGTGTTGCGATGAAGCTTTAATAGAAAACTTGAGGTGGAGGATGAATACATTTGGTTAACATTTAGAGTAGAATGACAAGAGCTCTCACTCGAATCTTCTCTCACTGGCCTTGTTTTTGTTCTCAAAACTGCTCGGATTTTCTTTTAATTAAAGCTCTACTGGCAAAACAGAGAGATGATGTTCTGTGTGTGTGTAAGATCACATCATTGGGCCTTTAAAAAAAAAAAATCAATGTGAAGATCAGCATCTCGCTGGTCCTCGCTGGCTTTAATCACTGTGACATTCCATATTAATCTTTCCTAATGGGAGCCTTGCCCTCTAAACCTGACTGCTCTGACCTCTACGCCACGCTCCACTCACTGCTCACACTCCGGACCTTACATGGTCATGGACTCAATCGGATACGAATTAAAATAATCGTATGCCGACCCCGTGGCGATCTTTTCATTGAGAGTCGTCTGGAAACAGGCTCTATGATGGGGTGGCTCAAGGTGATTGTTAGTTTCTCTTCCTGACTCATGGTGCTGATTTGGGCACGGGTGAAGCAGGAACTGATCCCATCGATCGCCCTGTGATCTCAGATCTAAGCCGGTGGAGGTGACGAGAGGGGTGTTGATTATCTGCCAGATTTTAAGCCTAAGCAGTCCGACACTTTCCGTGGAGATTATCCATTGAAGCAATAGTCAGGTTTGGGTTATGGGTAAGCTATTTTTGAGATGTGCAAATCTGATACATTTCCATCCTAAACACTGAAATGCTCTGTATTATTAATAATCCCCAGTCATTCAGTCGCCATTACACCTCTTACAGTGTATTAAAAAAAATGGAGGCGTTTTTTTTAATTTTTTTTTAAACAAAGATATCCAAATAAACAGCTCAAATTCCATCCCAGCTGGGAAACAGAGTAGAAAGAGAGAAAGAGAGAGTAATGAAAGTGTAGAGATTATGATCTGAATGCGGCTTTGCTACAAAACCTCCCCGTGGTTATTTAACGTATATCTCTTCAGCCTGGCAATCTTCCACACACACACACACACACATCTGATGATAAAGGAGGCAAAGACGGCGGGGTAAAGGGTTTGGAGGGGGCTAGTGAATGTATCACTTAGATTAATACATTTCTTTGAACATGAGTGATCGCAGGTAGAGGCAGAAAAAGAAATAATAGAGTCTGGAAATAAAAAAAAAAACAAACAAAAAAACAATAGGGTTATCGAGCGGTGCGCTCTTGAGTGTGTATGTGTGAGGATGGTGAAAGAGTCGGCGCTCGTCTTCCTCAGCCAGTGATCACAGCATCCGAGTGTGAAAGAGGCACGCAGTGCAGCAACCGCTGCCCCCAGGCAAGAGAGGGAGTGAGAGAGGGACTGGAGAATTCTATCACTCTATTAACACATTCAGTGGATGAAACAAATGCAAAAGTAAAGGTGAGATGAAGGAGAGTGGGTGAAACTTTGAGAGAAGGAAGAGGTGAATAGGAAAAAAAAATCAAATCAAAACTCACATGGATATCCATAATCATCACTCTTGCCTTTTGGTTCAGAGGACTTCTGATATAGGGAACCTTAGGGAGGAAAAAAAAGGGAATTGGGGGGGGGGGAGGTGAAAAAAAAAAATCAAATTTAACACAACTTTGATTGAACAAAGCTCAGACACGGAAACAAAGGCAAGAGTAATGGTAATGCAAAACAGCCATCCTTCTCCATTTGGTGTCACTTTGGCCCATCTCGCTGCTCTCGCTCTCCAGACGGATGAGGCCGGGGGGGGTGGGGTTGTGGGGGTTTTTAGCGAGAGCCAATGTCACCATCCGTCAGGCACGTTTTAGTGCTTCATTAGGACTAATGATCGCGTGCAATGGATTGTCTTAAACTGATAAACAGTCTCTGAGTCAATGAGTCAAAGGCACTTAGGGCCCAACATCTGCCAAGGAGGCCCTGAGAAATCGCTCCTCTCTTTTTTCTTTCTCTCACTGTGTGGAGGTGGACACCATTAGCACATGGGCCTCTCGCTAATGTAGCATGCTGGAAAGGGTGCTAAATCAAATCGGCGCTGACTAGAACAGGCAAGCGATGGGGCCTGATAAGCTCAGTATCTACATAAACTCATAGAGAGAGAGAGACAGAGATGCTTGGGGATGCTTATATATATTATATATTAGAATTTTAATAAAAAAAGACACAATGCACAATAAAGCGACCTGAGAAACTGAAGAAACGAGAAATAAAAAAAACTCTTTTGTGCAGATGCAGTCAACCGAGAAAGGCAGGTAGATATATCGATGGATGGAGTAATCGATCGCTTGACTGATGGTGAATTTACTGCCATTTAGTCAAACATGAAGGAGCGTGAGACAGGGTAAACTTTAGATGAGAGGATGAGAAAGCAGAAAGAATGAGATAGAGAAAGAGAGAGCTGGAAAACAGAGATGTTGGATATGGGATGAATGATATGACTTACGGCCAGAACATATGTCTTACACGCTGTGTGAAGTCAGACTCCAGTGAGGGATCATCATCCTTTTTTTTTTTTTTTTTGGGAAAAGCAGCTGTATACACATCGTCTATTTCTCACACATGACATCATGCAACAGACAGGGAAGTGAAAAGCGTCTCACAAGAGATTAGGAAGGTTTTTCAATGGTCACGTCTTTCTAAACGCAAATCAATTCCGCTGTAATTCTGCTACAGATGAAAGAAAAAAAACAAAACAAAACAACACAATATAAAGTGTTTTAATAAGGTGCCACCAAAACAGCTTCAATGCGCCTCAGCATTGATTCTACTGGAAATGAACTCCATTCTTCTAAAAGATATTCCGTCCGTTGGTGTTTTGATGATGATTGTGAAGAGAGCTGTTGCTGTCACTAATGTCACACCAGGACGATTCCCAGAATTGTTCAATTGGATTGAGATTTTGTGACTGTGAAGGCCATACTGTATAATTTGCATCCTTTTCACACTCATCAAATCATTCAATGAGAACCCGTGCCCTGTGATGGGGGCGGAGTCATCCTGGAAGAGACGACACCCATCACGACAGAAAGTTTTCACCATAGGATAAACACGATCAGTCATGAGAACTTTGTATTGATTTGCAATAGCTCTAATAAATGAAACTCTGTATTTATATCATTATATACATATCAGGTCTTCCAGTTTGTTTGACTAAATACGTTTTCACCAAATGTAATGATATCAGGTGATATTATCTGTCATACTACAGTGCTGTTGCATTCTTGATTCTGATTGGCCAGAAGGTGTTGATTAATTTTCTATAACAGCATTTGTAACAATAGTTTCCATTCTAATAAATAATTTCTAAAGTAATTTCTAAATACATTTACAGAATGTGTATTTGTTGATATTTGAGTGTGTTTATTAACATTTACGGAAGGAGTCTCCAGTGTCAGTGTTTTGTTTCAGTATGGTTTCGAACAGAGGAAAGTCTTCAGGACAGAGGACTTTCAGGTTTGACAAGCTGCTTTTTTGTCTTTATAATGTCACAAGAGAGGAAAAAAAGAGAGGGTAGTGAGGGAACAATTGGTTAAAACAAAAGTGATAATGGGAACTAACCTGTTTCGTAGATGTTTTGTGCTATTATAAGAAAATTATCAATTTCGGGTAAGTAGCAGTAACTCTCTTTTTTGCATCAGCAGCATCTCACCATCCTGTTGTTGATTATTTTCCAATAACAGCATTCCCCGTGTGTTTTAGCACCTTATTGGTACTGGTATTGGCAAACAGATTTTCCTAACAGTTTGCCTTTAATATGATATTCTAATAAAACATCAGCAGACAGCTCAACTTGCATAGAAAACAAAACGTCTGCAATATAGACTGAGAAACAGGAGGATTTTCTGTATAGTACATTTCTGCTGCAGCTGCAGTGCTTGAGAAAAAGCTTGTATTTGCCCTTGTGTTCGTGTCTGTCTTGCCCTTTCTGCGAGATCGATATGTCAAGAAAATGTCATTTGTCTGTGGGTTGAGTAATCAAAGCCCTCAACAGGAACATCATAACAAACACAGACTGCTGAAGAAGCACAAAAAATAAAAAAAAGGATCAGTCTGAGCGGGAATCTAAAGCAGATATTTAAGTCTCTATATCAGAATAACAGGACTGCACATGCTATTTGACCTGAAACAAAACAATCCAGGAGGGAAATCTCTCTAGCATGTAATTTGTGAGGCTCACCAGCAGTCTGGATGCGCTGAAGTGCTTTCTGGGAAGAGGAAATGTAAAATTCTATATAAGTGATTTGTAGAAATGGTGAAGGCTTCTGTTGAGGGTGAGATCAGGGTCCGTCTGGAGCAGTGCGAGTTCACATATCACGCAAAAAACCCTATTCGCAATGATATCTGCAATAATGTGAGCTTTTAGAGAATGTGGATTTCTCCTAAATGCACAGTGAAATGGTCATTAGCATGGACATAAGTGGTTTCACCCTTTTAACTCGGGGAGAGCGAAAAAAAAAAAATCAATCGGGGAAGTGAGCCTAAATCTATATCATTATGGGTTTTATATTCTCCACAAACTGGTCATCAATCTGACACAGAACTAATGCTTTCGCAAAAAAAAAAAAGAAAGCAGAACTGCGAGAGCAGAAAAGAGGATCACACACCCTATAAATCTTGCATCGTGAAACTGAGGGCTTTTTTTTGTTTGTTTGTTTGTTTGTTTTTTTAGATGACTACGGAGTTATTGATCCTCCAAGAATCTCCTAATCAATAGGGTCATTAATATTGTCTCATTTACATGTAGAGGCTTTTCAAATTAAACTGACAACATTAATTGGATTTCTTAATGTCATTAGTGTAATTCGGGGTGTACTTTTAATCAATCGCCGTTTGATCGCTGTAATAATTAAAGTGCAAGTACAGACGTGCAAAACTTGGATAAATAATATGAAACTAAAAGTGCTTTCAAAGTCATCGCTGTCTCATATATCGAATACACTTTCAGGCCAAGAGACCAAGAGCATACGGCTGGGAAATGTGACTATATGGTATCAGTATCATGATAAATTACACCGCAATGTGATGTGCAGACAGCAGAATCTATTTAGCATTAACTGTTGTTGTCCTTTGATGGACTGGCGTTCCATTCAGGATGTTTTCCCGCATCAAGTCCAGTGTTCCCAGGACAGAACCCCGGTCCAATGCAAAACTGAACCAATAAAGCGCTTGCTGAAGATGAACTGTACTCATCAACTCATCTTTCGTTGTCTCAAAATGTGGCTTTGCTGTTTTTCTGGCACTTTCTACTGTTTTTCTGATCAGAAGAATTTATGTAAATACATTTCACAGAGTGCATTTTTTGTATTTGGCTGCAGTCTGTGTAAAAATGCCAGTTCAGGAAAGAGGGGCTATGAGCCCGGATTAGAAAAAAATAAATAAATAAATAAAAATTTTAAACTGGGCATAAACCAAACAATGTTTTAAATATTTTCCAGCAGCACTTCAATATAAAAAAAGCAAGACATAAATGTTTTTATGATATGCAGCCAAATATAAAATAAATAAATAAAAAAAGCTTCTGCACTCGTCGCATTGAAAAAATTTCCTACGCAAAACACATTCTGGTTTGCAAAGAGCAAAATGTTATGGAAATGTTATTAATGGAATTATTACAGATCACTAACAGAGAAACCATATTTTATTTTACTTTTTAATACACTGTCAGTGTGCAGCATAGGTAAGATAAAAAAAAAAAACTTGTCATTTTGTCAACACTTATAATTGGCTCCTCTGAACCAAAAAAGGAAATAAATAAAAAATGAAAAAATCAAGTGTGTGACTTTTGGTGCGACTCCTCCATGGCCCCCCGTCTCCTTTGCTTCCCGCTTGCTGAATTTCTGGTTTTTAAATTAGACTCCGGATCATCGTAATCACAGACGCTTAGAGATTCTGAAACTTCTCTCTAAGTACAGCATAATCACTTATCGTTATTTTAAATATAGCTCCTGAATGGTGGGTCTGTGACGGGGGTAATTACTTTCTGCATTGCTGCGTAGGCTGAGCCGTGATTTAACACTCCTGTGTTCTATATTTAGTCGCCGTGCTGGGTTTGACTAAACAAAGGTTTGTATTGTTTTTTCTTTTCTGGCTACAGATCATTTATCTATCCCACATCCAATATCTATAGATCTGCTTTATTGTTAGTGGTAGGAAAAAAAACAAAACAAGGAAATGAGAAATTACAGAGAGAGAAATGAAAGGTTTAATAGACTTTCAAGAGGATTATACAGTCGCAAAAAAAGTGAGCTGAGGACAAAGAAGTGAGAGTAAGTTAGACTGTTACTCACTCTGCATGCACAGGCCATCGGTGCAGTTCTTGGATTGAAGCACCATGCCCTCGCAGTCCTTGCCGCCGTTTTTCGGAGCCGGTGCGCTGCACTCTCTCCTCCTCCAGTGGGTGCACTCTGTCCCACATGTTGACCATTTACTCCATTCTGTCCACAAACCGTCCACTGGAAACACAGCGAGAGAATGTGTGCTTATGATGGAGCCAGAACCACAGTCATCTTAATCACAACTCTGAGCTTCAATGCAGCATGATGTCAGGATTCGAATAAGAGTTCCCATAACTACACTCTTCCAAGGGTTCCTTGGATAGGTAAAAGTTCTTCCTAAAAGGGATAGGGAAACCCTGTCACGGTTTGCCACTGTCAAAGGTTCTCCACAGAATCTTTTCTCCAAGACAGGCAAACTCTGGGGCTCTAGATTTAACCTTTTGTGTCTAAGACTGCATGGTTTGTATCAAAGAATCAGTAAGCATGTTAAACCTGAAGAAGATCTGATCTACTCGAAATAATGAAGTTAGTCAATTTGGCAACGTTTCGTCAACTAACTAACTGCTAGCTACTGAATAGTTTTGGTTTCTGCTCTGTGCAAATAGAAACAATCATTTTGGAACAGTAACACTGCCAGTGAAAAGATTTGGAACACTGAAACATACAGTATTTTGGCAGTTTTGGTCAAACTTCAAACAACAGCTTGTACAATTC
The DNA here is from genome assembly GCA_037576675.1 of Pangasius sanitwongsei. NCBI lineage: Eukaryota > Metazoa > Chordata > Actinopteri > Siluriformes > Pangasiidae > Pangasius > Pangasius sanitwongsei. Next base: position 4,310,270 of record CM075019.1, read on the forward strand.
TCTAAACTTGTAATCTAAGTCAGTTTACAGTGTACAGTGGTGGGAATCACTATCCACTAGGGCTACAATCAAATATGAACCCATTATTCAGAGGCGTGCATTGAGACGCAACAAAAATGTAAGTACGTGCAGGAGGTTTAAACTTTCAGTCAAGCATGAGTGAGTGATCAAGTATGAAGCATGCAAGGCAAACAAAGTCCACATTCATTAACATTAAGGTACAGCATTCATTCACTCATCCTTAGTAACTGCCTTGTCAAGCTTGTTGTGGTTTACATTAGGCTATTATTTTCTTTTAATATTATTTTATTATACATTATATTATTTTGTTTCCAAAAATAATAACTGTATGATTTAAAAAACAGTCTCAGCTCTTTAGCCGAGTCTAAGGAACTGCCAGAGCCCGAAGATTTAGGCCTTTTGTGAACCTTTTGTGTTCATTTTTTTGCTTATTTGGATGATGTGTTGACTTGTGTAGGCATTTACAGTGATTACACTGTAAGAAAGAATAAGAAATTACAAGTCATTAAATGCATTGTCTGTTTGAATGGCAGTGTATCCGTCAATGCTGTGCTGATTATAGTCCACCATTCAAATAATAATATCTGGTCATCAATGGTCTATAGTATAGTAGTTTCTGTTCACTAATAAATAGGGATAAATTGTGCCTAGTAAGAGATGGGCTCCAACTTACAAAGTGACCTATACAGTAGGTGAGAAAATGGCCAATAACTGCAGGTATAAGGTAGGAATACCTAAAGTGCATATCTATGGGGAGCAGTTGTAGATAAAAGCTCTTAAAATCAGGAAGGAATCTCATCTTACTTCAAGATTTCCACTCTGGCTTGGTTAGAAACCAAGCCCCAATGGACAGAAATCCACAGATCAATGGGGATTATTGGAAACGGTACCTGGACATAATGGGTTGCAGGCCAGTTTCTGAATGGCTTGGCCTTCGCATATGGCTCCCCCATTGAGGGGCGCTGGGTTGGTGCAGCTCCGAGTCCTCTTCTGGAAGCCTTTCCCACAGCGACTGTTACACACCGACCACTCGGTCCACGTTGACCAACCTCCGTTCACTACCACAGCAAAATAAGAACCAAAAGTTTATTTGGATAAACTTTAAATGCTTGGCAGTATCAAAAGAGCTTCCATTTGCTATTCATTATGCATTTTTTCCTTTGGTGAGAACAGAAAGAGAAGACAGAATGTTTTCTTTTGCAGTGGCTATTTATGTACGATTGCTATGGCTCCTGAGACAATGGCAAAATCCATCTCACTCATCACGGCTCAAGAGACTGTGGCTGGGAAACACATTGTGGCTTTGGACTTCTAATGACTCTGCTTTTTCTTCACGATGTGAGAAGAAATGTGCTTTTGGGTAAACTGGTATGAGAGACTTGAAGAAGCCAAAGCAGAGCGTTTTTTCTGTTAAATCCTGGGTTTCTCTCTTTTTCTCTTTTCTTCAGAAGCCTCTTCTTGTGGCGGTGCTAGAACGTCTGGGAGTCTGATCTTCCCTCATGCTGTTCTTGGTCTAATCAGAAGATGAGTCTTTCCACTCCTTATCTTGCTCGGATTGAGCTCTGGTCTCTCCGGAACGCCACAGACATGCCTTACGACATGGGCACTGCAGGAAGACGGATTGCAGTGCATTCTTTGTAGGATGAGCTGACTTCAAAGCCCCTCCATGTTGCCCTTGTGGTCTGCATTTTGGGCTACAAAGAAAGGCCTGAAAAAAAATCCAGCCCTTTTTGCAAATGCTTCTTTTGGATTTGCCTGAGCCGCACATGATGAAACCTCCCGTGTCTTTACTTCTCTGACTAATAACAAAGAAAGGTATAATGGCAATGGAGAGGAAAGAACTTAAAATAATGGAGCAGGGATAATCCCCAAGCTTTTAGTGCCATGCTAGTGATTTAGAGCTCCGTTGTGGCTTCAGACAGGAAGTCAGAAGTGAGAGACCGAGAGGAAACTTGACCCCGGTGACATCAGTGGCTAATGAGAACCACCAACCACCACAGGCATATCCAGAAGGAGGGAGAAGGAATTTTTGCAGATAGATTTCTGGATCTCCTTTTGGACAAACAACAAAGGAGCAGTCAGATGACTAACAGCAATGCCCACATTTCCTGATTCTGACCAAAATCAGAGAGTTATTCAGATATTTCTGTGTCTCAGACAGTGGCTTAGTGGTTGGGCTGCTGTTTGGAAGGTTGTGAGTTCAAATCCAAGCATTGCCGCTGTTAAGTCATTGAGCAAGTTAAGTTAAGCCCTCAACTGCTCAGTCGTATCCTCTCTCAGTTGTAAGCTGCTTTGGATAAAATCATCAACCAAATGAGCAAAAGTAACTCTTTGCTCTCTTTTCCATTTGAAACAGTTGCAGCTCAGGCTGAACTCCTCACCAATTTTGCTTCCACTGCTTCCAAAGCACAAGCCTCCTCCATTCCCCTTATTCTGACACAGGAGGTCATTTATTCTTCAAGCTAGACCCAGGAGCAATTCCAGTGAGTCTCCAGCTGAGGAAAAGTAAGTGATTTATTAAGGCTAGGGAGAGTGAAAACTACCAGTTGCAGGATTCTGGAATTTGATGTGAAGAAAAACCAACTATGATAGCAGCAGGTGGGAAGCTCTGATTTACTGAAGATCTATTTTTTTCCAACGAAGCGAGAGAGAGAGTGTCTTTCTGTCTTTTACAGCTATGGCTCTGACTTCCTAAAATCATCCCTTGAGTGAAAGGCGGCAGGGTCATGTTCAGTGGAGAACTTCCCTCGTGTTTTCCTCGTCCTTTAAGACTGCAAGGAATTGCCTGAGAGCTTCGGCAGGGGGTAGTTCCAGCTTGTCAGCACATCTAACACTTCTTAAGAAGAAAACATCTTCCTGCTCTCGGAAGCGGCAAGGCGAGATCAGACTCGAAAAAGTCTCTTTTCAGGTCCAGTACAGATTTGATCCTAACTTCTCATTATAAACTCTTTGTTGATCAAACTGCTGTTTGTGATGTTTATTTATCAAACACCAAGTAAGTCCTTAAAATATCAACACAACAGATTTTTTTAGTGCAAATTAAACTGTTAAAAAAGGAAATTAACATTACCATAGACTATAACAGTGGCTGTGGTGCTCCTCCTCTTGGCCACGATGTTCTTGGCTACACAGGTGTAGTTAGCGGTATCGGAAAGGCGAGCCTGTTTGATGATCAGGTTGTGGTCAATAGTGATGTAAAAGTTACGATCGTCCGCAGGGTCAATAATTTCTTCATTCTTCAGCCACTCAACCTGCAGATATAAGACGGTAAAAACGGCTCTCAGTCAGCACCAGGCGCTGCTAACGCACAACAGAGACATTCTCATATGGACATTTTCATATGGACATTTTTACATCGATCCAATTTGCCTCCATAAATCAAAGTGAAGCATTTAAAGGTGCATTTGCACATAGCCCCGGCTTACATTTCAATAAAGTCCAATAACTGCCTTGGTGTTTATGCCTGCTAAGCCTGAACTTCTATAAAATGTCAATACCTATCATGTTCTCTTTTTATTCACCCTGAACAAAAGAAATGGTCAGGTGTGAAGGAAAAACAGTGTTATTCTTGGAGCTGACAGCCTCCTCGACCTTTCCTTATGAGTTCCTACTTCCCGGTGATGCCAATATTAGACCTGAGGTCATATCAGGAGAGTGTGTAACTGTTTGGAGGTTTTATTTGACCATAAATCAAGCTGATTTTTTGCTGCTCGGCCCTCTGGAGGCAACGTTACAGATTGTAGCCAGTCAATACAGTGCTAGACCTGAGATGGCTGAAATCTATGGCGAGTTGCTACCATGTGTCTCTGGAGGCTGCTTGGTCAGACTGCATGCATACTCAGTTTTACGAGTGAGGAGAGGAGGCAGTGGACATGTCCAAACTGCTGACCATTACGGGTCATCACTAGGGCTAAACATTACTTTAGAGAGCAGGGGACGGTTAGGAGTGTAAAAGCTTTCAGATAGTACATCTTCTAGACTTTTTTCTTCTAGTTTTTTTTTTCTTTTACAAGAGAAAGAAGCAGAAGAAGAGTAACCAAGAGAGAGATTCAGCCCGAGTTCATATGGCTGTGCAGACCGTTTAACTGACTTATACAAACATCTTAGGATTTTCCAAGGACTGTAGAAAGAAGTAATATGTCTGTCTGAACCTGTGCTAGAGAAGGAGACTCTCTTCCAACTTTAACTGCAGATAATTAATGCAGCACTATAGCGAGTATAAAACATCAGGAATGTTGATGTGCAGTGAAAAATGGAGAAAGAAGTGTGAGGCTGCAGCTCCTCTTGTCACCGTGGCCATGAAATTCAGCATGCATGTAACTATATTTTATTTATATAGTTTAGTATATCTAATCTCATTTTTTGTGGGTCATTTCATGCTAGTTAGCTAGCTGGTGTGTTAGTTAAGATGAACATTAGGCAAAAAAAAAAAAAAAAAAAAGAAACTGCATGTCAGAAACGGTATGCAGTAGGCAGGGCTTATTTTATTCTCTTCTAATATGCAGTGTCCTCTGAACTGCTCCCTATCAGGTCAACTTTAATACCTAACAGCATATTGCGGCAGCCATCTTGAAGGAAGATTACTGACTGTCACATAATGACACTTTAAGTGTTTACTGTTTCTATACTTCAGGAAGTAAATCAGGCTACTTTCTGGCCCTGAAATTAGCTCCACCCCCCAGTCCTTATTGTCTGCAGTTTCTCTGTTGTTGGGGAAGTTTGGGTGGACGTTTGTCATTGTTTTCACAGCAATAGCAAGTCACCTTGCAGCCATATTCCTTCTTTAATTTGTTTTTAGAAGATATTGATGATGTGTGTTTTGTATCCAAATGCAAGCGGAATCACTTTATTCCATGAGATAGTTTGCAAGTTTCCATGCAAGCATCAGACTGAGGTAGGACGTGTAATCCAAAGGTTAAAGAGAAACTGTCTTTTTTTTTCTCTTCATTTTTTTCTCCTTCTTAAGAAGCTTTAAGAGTTGATAAAATTTTATATATTGCTAACAAAAACCCTTTTGTCCTCTGTGTGGCAGGTAAATAAATAAGTAAGTAAGTAAGTAAGTAAGTAAGTAATTCAATCAAGCAATCAATCAAATGATAATTGTTTTTTATGTGGACTTATTCTGCGCATTTCATGAAACGGTTTATCTACAACTGTTATTATTGAGACACTCGATGGCTTTTGAGGCGAATATGAAACGATTTAGGCATGCAGTTTCATTTCCTTAAGATACAATCCAGCTGGACAAGCGATAATGCACGTACCCTTGCTTTGGAAATAGCATTCAGCACTACAAACTAGAAAAAGTAATGTAAGATTAAAAGCATGATATAAAAGTGAGAAGTGCGTGGCTGGCTGCAGTGACTCTACAGCCTTCTGAATTTCCACTACTTCAGGTGGAAAGTGCTGGCTGAGAAGTAGCGGCCCCTCCGCGTGAGCAACAGCTGAGCAGACATTATTCATTGAGCCTGTTTGATTTAGCAGGACACTAAAAATACCATTCTGCCTCCCCAAGTCATTAAAGGGATCAGCTTGTGATAAGAGCAAACTCTTGCATATAATGTGCAATTTTAAATTTTATTGCTTCCCATTATTGTTTATAAATATTTAATAGGTTTACGTGCATGTGTGCGTGTGCGCGCATGTGTGCGTGTGCGCGCGTGTGTGTGTATGCTCTTGTGCAAGGCGAGATGCTGGTGTAATATCCTGTGATACCCTATACGCTCCTGCACTCCCTTAACGCTGGGATTGATAACATCCCCTATAGGCTCATCCATTCCTGAGCACCACTCTTCCTGTTCCATATTACACACTGTCACACAGTGGGGACAAACAGGGAGGCTGAGGGTTTAGTCCAAGGTCATGCTGAACAGATCTGAAATATCTCTATTATGATAGTCTATCTACCTCTAAGTACAATAGTCTAGGCCTGTGTATCATTCTCAACTCATTATTTGTAAAAATGCTTTTTTTTTTTTTTTCTTGGTCATTTTTGTAGCTAATTATACTTTCTCATATTTAGAGGATCTATGGCTATTAGGTGCTTTCAGTTTGATTATTTCAGAAACTGCTGGGATCTCAGTTTGCTCAATCTCCTGGAATTTTACACGGTGCGAAGAACAAAATGCATCCAAATCTGCAGGTGAAAACGCCTTGTTCTTGAGAGAGGTGAGAGGAGACTGGCCAGACTGGTTTGAGCTGACAGGAAAACTATGGTAACTCAAAGAACCACTCTTTACAACCGAGGTCACCTGAAAAGCATCAGAATGCACAACACGTCAAAACCATGAGGTGGATGGGCTACAACAGCAGAAGACCACATCTCCTGTCAGCCAAGAACAGCAATCCGAGGCTAGAGTCAGCACAGGCTCTCCAAAACTAGGCAACGTTTTTCCAATCTTTAACTGTTTGGTTTAGGTGAACCTGCACCTGGGAATTTTTCATGGTTGATAATGATTCATATTTAACATTGTTTCAACACACTCAGTACTTGTGGACTTACAGTATACAGTTGTAGAAGAGTAATGATTTATAATCCCACTATCCGGTGTCTATCCAGTCTCGTTCCTTTTGTGGTTTCTTCCTCATGTTGTGTCAGGAAGTTTTTCCTCACCACTGTGGCCTCTGGCTTGCTCATTAGGGATCTAAATCTACATCTGGTTTCCTGTAAAGCTGTTTTGTGACAATATCTAACATTAAAAGCACTATATAAATGAAAAATGAATTGAATTGATCATTTTACTGGCTGAGATATAGGTCCAGACCAGATCATAATGCACCACAACAAACCTACATCTATTTATGGGCCATAAATTAGACCAAGCTTGCCTGATAATGGACATCCATGGATGTCTTGAGTCAGTCACTGCTTTAGTCCCAGGTCGAGTCCCAGGATGCAGACAAAACTGAATACATCTGCATTCAGATGGCTTTGCTATACATTAAGGCAACATCAAAATCTAACGTGACAGAACTAACGTGGGCAACATAATGGCGTTAGCGAGAGGAAGTCTGATTGTGAGTGAAATCAATGAGGATTATGTATAAATCCACCGGGCATGAGGCAGCCTGGAGTGATTATATGCATCACTCAGTTTACTAAAACAAACAGGCAAACACGAAACAGTCTGATGGGAAGTGGTTAGGGGTGCGTGCGTGTGTGTGTGTGTGTTCGTGATTGCTGCTAGCATGCTGGAGCGTGTGTTTATATGTAGCAGTATGAATTTGCATGTGAGCCTGTGTGTATGTATGTGTACACCCAAACAGAAGACATCAAAAAATGTACTATGATAGATCTAAATAATTGAAAACGGATGTTTGTTTGGACGCAGGTGCATGTCAGGATTTTGGGGAAGCGAGTGTGTGTGTATCTCCGTGCTGTGTAATGCTCTGCCGCTGATTGGAGCACGCATTCCCTGCTGGCTCGCTTATCCTGTTATTTTTGCCACCGCTCCCTGAGGAGTTGCGAGTCCGACGTCGAGTCAGGCTTATACCATATTCAAGCAAAATTCCCTCACCTTTCACACAGGCAGCAGCGGTGCAAGCACAATCTGTCTACAATAACTGAAGCTGATGGTTTTAACTGTGAGAGCACGAGGCCATGGGCACCGGTGTAAGGGAATGTTTGTCAGCCAGCGAGACGGCATGCCAGGCAGATATTGGGTTACTTACAGTCAGTTTCCTTTCAGAGTTCATTCAGAGGCTCCAGGGCTCGACGCCATTGTTGAATGAACAAGCAACACAAGAGATAACTCGTTTAAAATTTAATGAGACAATGAAAAAGACAAAAGGCATGGCGCATCGGATTGGACTGATGCTCTGTCTGGGAATCAAAAGGAGGATGTGTTTTAAGTCATAGTCTATGTCTACTTATGACTGCATAAAACAACCACCAGACTGTAAATTGGAGTATAAAGTTTTTCCTAAACCATATGCTAAGTAAGGAATGAAACACGAAAACGCATGCTGTTATAGTTAAATAATCAACAATAACAGCACATCCTCAAGTGTTTTATTCCTCTTATGACAGCAATTCACCAACAATTACAATGTTTTATTTATTAAAGAATGGCACATCATGCTTTTTATCCGTTTATAGTTACAAAATGCTGTGGAACATCCACAAAACAAGCTAGTTCCTGTTATCACTTGCGTTATAACAGCTATAAACATGAGTTCCCTTTCTTTTTTCTCACTCGTAAAGCAAATGATGGAAAACAAGCGCAGCCAGTCATGTTACTATAAGTTTAATTAAAACTCGAGCAAAATAAGCAGATGTCTTTTTTTCATAACTGAATGGATACAAAATGGAGAACTTAAACCATGGCTAAGTCTCTTTTTTTCTGTTTCTTCCCTTCCTCTAAATGACAACATGTGATGAGTGTGTGTATCACTGAATTATTTACAATGTGAGTGTGTGCTTTTGATGGAACTAAAGTAATTCTTAAACGCACAGAGGAGCCGCATCATGGCAAGTGGAAACTCTAACACGTACAAGTGTCACATAGCAACACACCCACATGTACTCATGGCTGTGTTTGAGGAAAAGTGTCACATTTCCGTCTTGTTTTGTCATGGCCCCATTCTCTCTCTCTCCCTCCCTCCCACACGGGCGATGCTCAGCAGCCATAGCCATAATTGCCACATTTCTTGTCATTAACGAAGAGGAAATTGCCACATGTCAAAAAGCAGAATATTTACCTTCGACAAAAGACACAAAAAAAAGAAAATTAGTGCCTGAAAAAAGATGAGAGATAGAACAGCGCACGACAGAGCAGTGCCATCTTCTGCTAAAGAGTGTGACGTCTTCATTTAGATAAGTTAGGAGACAGAGGAGAAAGCGGGCATTTGATTATTGCTCGCTCAGGCACTAATATTCATGCAGGAAATTAAAACAAATGGTCATTACACAAATAGAGAGAAACATTAGGAGCCAATTATTCTGTCCTAACTGCATCAAGTGAGGCTGACATCAATTTAATTTTGAGCACCTGCGAATGCTGGCATATTTGTGTGTGTTTGTGTGTGTGTCTAGGGCGATTCCATGATTGGGCTGTCATTTAGTGCTTAAAATTTTAACTTTTCAAAACTGGCTTTGAACATTGCATCTAAGAAAACATGAACTGATCTATGCACTGACCAACCACTTTAATAGGAACACCTGTACACCTGCTGCTTCTATTATTATAATATTATTATTATTATTATTATTATTCATGCAGTAGTAATGACACTGTTCTTCCACAAACGTTAAATAACCGTCCCCTAACAAAAACCTTCACCACGTCAACGATGAGAAGAATTACTTTTTAAAACAACACATTTGTAAATCCGTTTATTGTTAGTCTAAGATTGCATGGGGCATCCGCCATGTGTATGAGCTGTTACTATAGAAACAATAATGAGCGCATTAATATTATCCTTTCATTCATGTTCCAGTCGGGGAAACTACTTTCTGTTACATGGAAATAATGCGCACCAACTTACCAATCAGATTCGAGCATTCAGCCATGCTGTGCTCTAATACTCCATGAACCAGACAAAGAGTGTAACTGATTGATTTGTCACAATTCAGTGCACACAATTAGCACTCACTATCACCCAGAGTATTAGCATTACCTTTAGTAACTGAAGTGGCACTACTGATGTCATGACCCTTTTATAAAATGTATTTCTGTATGTTCTGTATCAAAATATAACCTACTATACACACAAACATATATACATATATATATATATGTATATATGCATTTACGTGTGGCATGTGTGAAGTCTCGGTGTGATTGAGTGAATGATGCGGAGGAAGGAGAGCTGACATTTAATAATAACAATTCTAATGAAGTGTGGCAATTGTTTTAAATGACAGAGGCATTGAAATAATCTGTACACTGATCCGAACAGGAAGGCAGTCTGAATTCTCGGTAATAACCCCACATTCTGTTCCCCCAAGTCGACTCCCAGTGTCAATCGCGCCCTCCCTCTGCCACGAAGCAGAACGTAGTAATGTCTCCTCCAGGGTTTGACTTATGCCTGGGAAAAACGACATCAAAAACAGCAGCGCTCTCACTAGCCTGTGATTTCATGTGTAATGGGGTGGTGCGATCGGAGATGCTTTCCAGATGAAAGCGCCCAAAACAAAGAAATGAAATGAAAACATCGCTGCAATCTGCTCCCACTTTAATCGCCTCCATATTGCTGGGATTTGTGGGCCAGAGAGCGATGTGCATATGACACAAATGGAAACGCTCTGCAGTCGTCTCGCCCGCTCGGCTTCCCTTCTGAATAATTTACACTCGAGATGCGAACAGGGCTTATCGGTACGAGCCCGGCAAAATTCACAACAACCCTGTTTGCTTTGGGGAGAAAAAAAAAAAAAAAGTGCACTGAGCTAAGACAAAGTAGACTGCGACAAATCCTAAATACCAGAATAAATATTTCATGGGATATACTGTTCCTTTTTAGTTCTCATATAAATATGTTCATGGCCTTTTTTTTTTTCAGGGAAGCTTGAGAAAATGTGCGCTCAGTCAGAGATGCAAAACCCACAGTTATTCTGTAAACGCCAGGACACAGGGAGAGTGGGTGGAAAACTCTCTCTCCTTCTCTCTCTCTCACACACACACACACACGGACACACACGCAGTGTGAGAGCACGAGTGGGAGAGAGGTGATTAATAAGTGTTGTTAGAGCCAGGCATGAGAGGCTCACTCTCTAGACTGAGGCAGAGAGAGACAGAGGCTAAACCACCAGGCCTCTCCGGATAACCCGTGCACAGATGTCCTAATTAACACTGAAGGTCGAGCAGACTGCTGAGGTGTGCCGAGATGGCCCCACCTTACCCTCGCTCGTTTTTACACCATTTATTTTTATTCTACGCTTCTCAGGTGAGTAGTGATGCCTGTTACTACTACAGTGTGCCAAAGAGCCATCACTATATCTGTCCATTTCACTAAACAAGAGTTCATCAGAACGTTTCAAAGCACGGATCTGTCTCAGAAGTGGAGTTGGACAAAGCTGGTAAACATGCAATTAGCTGTGATAACCTTTTCATCGCTCAGATCTGGAGCTGAAAATGAAAAAAAAAAAAAAAGAAAAAAAAAACAAGATGGTAAGAGACCAGACCATTATAAAGTTAGTAACTTGTTTCATAGACGTTCCACAACATTAAACTCTGGATATCTGGAGGCGGAACGTTTACTGGATGAATCAGCAAGGAAAAAAATCCTGGAAGTGAACTATAAATTTAAAACTATTTGTAATTTTTTCTTTTTTTTATACTGGTGTCCATAACACTAAGTTACAAAAAGCTCTGAAACACCAATTTGGCAGTTACAAAAAGCCCTGAAACACCAATTTGGACATCACAGAAACTTTGAGTGTAACTATAAACAGTTAAAAAAAGTACAGTGTATCGTTAATAAATAAAACATTGTTACCATTTACAAATTGCAGTGGTATAAGAGGAATAAAACACTCCGGGGGTGACGTGCTGGGGTGAACATGGTAACTCTGCTTCATGTCAGGGAGCATTACATCACTTCGTCGTTCATTAGTTTCCTAAAACATTCCTTAATTATTCCTTAGTTATTATTATTATTGAAATTTTACTTTTTGCTAGCTAGAGAGTTGGCTTTTAGCACAAACCGAAAACAAGACTTGAGGAGAAGAGCCTAGACTGTTCTAACGTTAGTGTAACTTGTTTCGTGGATGTTACATGGACTAAAAATGGATAAAAGAATGACATGTAGTTCTTTAATCAGGTAAACATTGCTAGCATTTACAAACTGTTGCGTAAAAGAAATAAAACAAATAACAATAGGTATTATTTGTCATACTTTTTGCAAGCTATTGAGCTGGCTTGCTAGCTAGCAGCAAAGGCTGCTATGTTAAATATTAAACAGAAATCCAGAACACAGAAAACTAAATGAGAGAACTGAATCGAGGCGTCTTTCCCAGAACTTGCAGCCTGAGCTGCGTTCTCACAGCACTGTAATCTCTGCCGAATCAGCAGAACTGCTCTAACCAACTTTTCATTGTCTGTGCATGTCTGTTTTGTTCTTTCCAGTCTATTATTCTTATCGTTTACGATTAAATTGTGTCTATGAAAGCATACAAAAATGTCAGAAAATGATACACAAAAGTTTATGAGTTTTGATTCAATCAAAGTGGAGTAGCACAGGCCTGGCATATCTGTTACGAGCAAAAATATGGAAATTTGCAGCAAATCAATGTGCATAAATATTAATACCGCGGAATGTTCCAGAGCACACGGTATTATTTGTGCGATGGATATCTATGCCGTGACACAGAATGAGTTAGCAGTGACCTTGCCAAGCTGAGAGAAACTGATCAAACTGCCGAGGTTTTACACAGAGGAAAAAGAGAAAGAGAGAGATGGGTTTAGAGAAGGCTTTTAATGATAATATCCCAAAACCGCAACATTTACAGGAACCAGAACACTCATACATCTTTGCCTTATTCATGACTCACATCTGAGAAACCCTCCATCTGTAATACACCCTTCCCTTCAGCTTTCTTTATTTACCTCCTAACTGTACACACAAATTATCCATGTTTTGATTAATGGAGATACTATAAAGCTTAAAAGAAGACAAAGTATTTGAATATGAATTGTATATATTTGAATTATATACACATTGAGTGAGCAGCGGTTCTGTGATCCTTGTTGATGAGAGAGGTCAGAGAAGAATGCCCAAACTGGTTTGAGCTGACAGGAAGTCTATGGTAACTCATGGTAAATATTCAAATAATTCAGCGATCCTCTGCCCACTGTAGCCTCAGATTCCCGTTCTTAGCTAACAGGCGAGGATCCCGATGTGGCCTTCTGCTCATGTAGCCTATCCACCTGAACGTTCTAAATATTGCGCATTCTGAGATGCTGTCCTGCTCACCATGGTTGTAAACAGTGGAATTTGAGTTACCATAGCCTTCCTGTCAGCTCAAACCTGCCTGGCCATTCTCCTCTGACCTCTCTCATCAACAAATAGCGTTTCTGCCCGCAGAACTGCCGCTCACTGGATGTTTTTTGTTTCTTTGCACCGTTCTGCATGAATGCTAGAGACTGTTTGTGCGAAAATCCCAGGAGATAAGCAGTGTCTGAAATACTCAAACCAGCCCGTCTGGCACCAATAACCATCCAAGGCCAAGGCCACTGCAGATCCAAGGCCACTGCAGTTTAAATCAAACATCATTTTTCCCCATTCTGATGTTTGATTTAAACTGCAGTGGTCTTGGATCTTAAATAGTACTCCACATCTTATTATTTACACGAAAATACCCAAACTAAAACAAAGAGAGTTCACAATTCCATCCTACCATGCTGAACTCAACCCAACACCAGCTTCCTTATACTCACCCATGTTGCGGAAATAGCACCTGGGCCATCTGTCCATTGAGCTATATGTTGGTCACAACAGTGTGTGATGCCCTCAGGTCCAGCATAGTGAACTCACACTTTCTGCTCACAGTCTTTATACTTCTGAAGTGCACCCCTTTGCATTTTACACCTTCTTCCCTTATTTAAGCCTAGCCTGAGCCAAGAACTACTCCCACTCACAGTACAGTATATACCACACAGGATTGAAAAGCTCGATGAACTGCAGCGAGTGTGGGGAATTCTCTGTCACAACTCGAGTCGTTTACAAACGATGGACCCTCGACTGATTCAGCAGTGTTGTTGAGGCGGGGGGGGTCATTTTGGTAGTTGCAGCCTCATTAATATTGCAAATCTTTTTACAATGAACACACTATTTCAGCAAAAAAAAGATTCCCTGTGGACCTGCACTGCAGCGAACCTCGACCAAACATAACAGTAGATAACATGATAAATGAGCGCTAAAGAGTTCTAATTGAACAACAGCATTAAATAACATTAAGTACACCGTTGTCTATTTCATTATAATAAAGCTGAAGTGTGTTGGAGCTCAATCCCTTGTGCCCTTTCCTTGCTCGCTCACTCTGGATGCTAGCTAGCAAAAAAGATATATACTGCTCTACACACTCTTATCACTGGGGCTGATAATAATTTACTGTCAGCCACAACAGCGTATAAACACACTTTGCCAATGTAGTCCTCATTCATTCATTGTCATTCCTTTAAAAATTCTTGAATGTTAACTATAAATAGTTTTCTAATTTTGTAATTACAAGAGACAGTCTTATTTAGCACATATCATTATTATATCATTAGATCACTGATACATTTAATGTTATGATGACATGTGTGAAAATAATATTCATTATGTGTTCAATGTTTAGCACACTACCTAATGATTGGCTAGCTTTAATATTGTGCCTCGAGGCAAAACCTTAGGCCTACTAAAGCCTCCCTAGCAAGCTATATAATAATAGGCTGACTATTATATCATATACAGGTTATATAGCTAACATTGGGTTAACTATTAGGCTGTGTACAAGTTAGAAAGCTAGCTAACCTTAGGCTATTATATTCTATACACGTACATCAGCAAGCTAGCTAACATTAGGCTAAGTCTTATATTGTACAAACCAGTAGATAGGTTCCCTAGCAAGCTAGCAAACCATAAGCAAAGTATTATATTTTATAAACCAGCAGAGAAGGTCCCTAGCAAGCTAATTAACCTTAGACTAGCTATTATTTAAGTAAAACCATAGCAAGTGTTTCCTGCTAAAAATGATTTATGTTGCTGTCAATCAAGAAAATTTTTCATTGTATTCGGTGCATTTGTTGAGTTAATAGAGAGAAAATCTGGATTTCTGAGTGCACGTAGATGCTTCTAAGTTGGCAAACAGTATCGCACTCCTGCGGCGTACAGCGAGGGTTTGGAAGTTCCTCCAGCCGTCTCCTAGGCTGTGTAAAATGGGTCAGTGTTTTTCGGAGGCAGCATAGGCCTCTACCCCAGGGTGCACCAATAACTTTCTCCCCACCAGCGCCCGGCAGGACCCCAGCCTGCCCAGCAACTGCCTGAATGAAAAACTCCGCTGCCATGGCGATGGGCTCACCAAGCGCATCGGCATGCCATCACCTTTGAACCCTGTCTTTATCTAAGCACTTTGACAAGTGTTTCTAAGAGCCATGAGAAAAGGAAGAGAGAAACAGAAATACAGCCTCCTTTCACAGCACAGACTTAAGACCATTTTATGGGCTTGCCAAGACGCTGCTCGTGCAAAAGGGGGTCATGAAAGGAAGGTAAAGAAAAGCCCAAAAAAAAAAAAAGCTTTCGCTTGCTTGTGATCGAGCTCTTTCGGAGCACATAAAAGAGTTCATGGAAGGAAATGAATAGTGAGGCATTTCAAAGGGTTGCCAAATCCTCATATCCTTGACCCCCCACCAGCTGAAATTCATCTCTTAAAATGAATTGACGGATGCTTGTGAAAGCAAAACTACAAGCTGGGAATGAAAAACAAATAATAATAATAATAATTATAATAATAATAATAATAATAATAATAATGTTCCTGTTTAATGTTAAAATCCAAAATCTTTTCTCTCACACTTCATTAAACCTATTAAAAATGCAAGGGGAATGGAAACATATGTAAAGAAAACTCCAGAGAGGCATTGAATCGGCTCTAATATATTCACAGCACATGATTCATACGAATGATCCAACTGCTGTGCTATTTTGCAGTGGAAAAAAAGCCACAGTCGCAGTATGTCATGCACATTCTTAATGGGCAGGAGAAAGTGCCAAGATAAATGTCTGCAGCTTGTTTTCCTTGTACAGGTTTGGAAGTGCTGGCACTATCAGATGAAGATGGTTCCACCAGCTTGGGCCGGCAAAGGGCAGGCTGAAATACATCGCTTTGCCTAGGGATTCGTCTGTCAAGTCAGAAGCGCAGACAGACAAAGCGCTTCCTGGAAGGGAGTTTATAAGTTTCCGAGTGAATGGAGTCTGTGAGTCCAATTGGCCTGGATGTTCATGTGCCTCCTGAGTGATGGGGAAATGAATTATCTGATTGTTCGTGCATTTGGGTTACAAAATGGCGCATTCTGTAAGCCTCATTTCCGAGGCAAACAACACAGTGAGCATTTGCATAGAAAGCGGGGGTACGCTACATTTACAGGTGACATTCTCAAGCCCAAACAATGGCCTGCTTGCTTCAGAAGGCCATTAGCATAATGTGTTGCTCTACAGGTTTTTTGATTACATTTGACCGATGTTAACTCTGTCATTACATAATCCTAATCACTTGTGCGTGGACAGTACAATCCTGTGTCATAATGCAAAAAGCAGGACACGTCCTTGCAATCATACTCCATTTTCACAAACTGATTTGTGACAAAATCTTGATAAGCCCCTTTTTTGTATAATACAGTACACAAGAAACATACCGAAAACAAAGCTATCTGCTATACTTCACTGTAGTCTGATTTGATTGGGGATTTGTACACCTGATCCAAACGCCCGATAGTTAAATCACACAAAAGGACATAATGTATGAGCAACACGAGTAGGACGGACGATTGCATTAGACTATAATCCTTGCTTAATCAGATTGTTTTTCCTACCCTCCGCTCAGCAAGAGTTATGCCGTGGATCAAACGAGAGCCATAGCTTTCACGTTTCAGCTTGTCTCATCTCTCTCTTTCAGGTTCTTGTCTGCTGTTGGGAGATATCTTTACTTTTCCTTTTTGGAGGAATAATCACTGCAGATTTTTGTAAATGCATACGCAGCCATAGCCACAAGCCATCTGTTTTCTCTCCGGGAGATTTGTGAAACTTAAGACGCCTGCGACTGTAGAAATACGTAGGAAAAAAAAGCAAGAAAACAGAAGCGGAGGAAGAAGAGACGAGCAGAAGACAAGAATCGGGACCAGTTTATCCAACTTGGATTTGGTGACTTTTTAGACCCCTTTAGCGAATTTATCTCAAAAAAGAGCCTAGTGACAAATCTAGTGTCTTTTTTAGCACCAGTTAGTGAATGTCCTGTACCTGATGTGGCTCTCCAGCTCTCCTCAGGTTCAGTTGACACCAATCACCATCGCTGATCACTATTCTAAACAACCAATCACTAATCACCATTATTTCCAAAGACCAATCATTGACCACTGTTTCCAATGACCAATCACCGATCACCATTGTTCCCAACAATCACTAATCAGCATTTTTTCCCAACCATGAATTATTGATGACCATTGCTCCAATCAGTGACCACCACTGTTTCCAACAACCAATCACTAATCACCATTATTTCCAATGACCAATCACTGATCCCCATTGCTCCCAAAAACCAATGCCTAAATAGGAAAACGGTTTGTTTTTGGTTCCATGACCATAGACTTCATTCTATAAGAAATAAGTTAGAATCTATTATTTCACAGCACTCTTGAATTTCCAATTTGATTGGTCAGAGGTTATTGATGAATTTTCTATAACAGCAGCTCTGACAGTAGGCTGTAAGGCAAATCACAGGTTTTCCTCCATGGGAAAGCAGGCCACATCACCCCACCCTGTCACTGATTATTTTCCTGTAACAGAATGTCCTCAGGTGTTTTATTCCAGACTTATTTTCTATTCTAATAAAACCCCAGTCTATTTAGTGTCTTCAGAAAACCTCCTTCATGTAACATGTTTTGCTATGCAAATGATAATAATTCAATGAATATGCAAATTAGTCCATGATGTCAAAAAAAAACAAAAAAAAAACAACCACAAGGCCTGGATTTACTTCTTCACCTAGAGATGAGGTGAGCCGGGAACTAATCTGGCAGAATGACAAAGGCCACTGCGTGCCGCCAAAAACACACCTTCGGTTTAGTCATGCTGAAGATCCTTCAGTGTCCTGCGGAGCTGATGTGAGCCGACAGGGCTGGCAGGCGGCTTTAACCCCGGCTCTGTCCGATTCTGTGCAGTTTCTGCCTCTCGCTGCGTCTCCCAGCCAGATCCTGGCACTCGGTCAGGCCAACAGGGCAGCAGATGCACAGTGTCAATGCTCTCACCGGCCTATGAACCAATTCCATCCTGCTCCCTGCTAAAAAACTTCCAGATCAGCTTCCTGAGCTGCTGACGACCTCTCAGCGTCTACGCTAACGTTTCTGCCAATCTCATTAAAGAACGGCGAGGGGAGTAAATCAAATTGTCTCGTTTTTTAATGCTCACTCCTAGCTTGTTGTCACTTATGCCAGATGTAATTGTTTAGCACGATGAACAAGGGAGAGGGAGAGAGAGAGAGAGAGAGAGAGAGAGAAGAAGAAGAACCAAAATGTGCTAGATGTCATTGCAGAGAGGATTCTGCTGTAGCTTGTGTGTGTATGTGTGTGTGGAGAGAGAGAGTGAAGGAGCAAGGACTTGTGTTCACGCTCACAGCCCTGAGGCGAGCTGTTTACATCGCTGAAGACACAACGAGTCCTTATTGCATTGCATGATCTGTGTAATTTCATTCCTGGCTTGCTAGACTTCTCATTACAGCCATTCTGGCTCGATGCACCCTCGCTGCAAGAACTGCCATGACGAAGAGAGAGAGAGAGAGAGAGAGACAGACAGACAGAGGGAGAGAGAGAGAGAGACAGACGGAGAGAGAGAGCGTCTGAATCAGGCGTATAGAAGAACAAAATGTTGCTTTAGTTCTGACAAAGATACGAGTAAAAAAAAAACAAAAAAAAAAAAACCACAATCTGCTGGCTGGAATTCAATTCTATTCATCTTGTTATAACCTCTTCGCAGCTAAATGTCTATAAACACCTATTTTTTTTAAAATTTCCTGATAGTATTTTATTTCCTGAAGTATTTTTAGTACCTGAAATGCTAAATTGGTTTTGCCTTAGGTGTTTCTCCAGCATTAACACCGGTATGTTCTTCTTTTTTTTCTAAACAAGAAAGCACTCTCCATTTTCTAAAATCAGAGGTGAGCAGCTCCCCGCTGATTATGGCCCGCTTAGTACTGTCAGCACTTCCATCAGCGATGGAGGCGCCACAGTTCCAGTCACTTAACTGCCAATTTCCAGGTCAGCCGTGGCCCCTTTTCAGAGCAACATCAAATCGGTGCTCTCGGCTTTCAAATCGGCACCTGACATTCCTCTGATTTTACCCAGAAAACAGTTTTTTTCTGAGTTTTATCCCTCACATTCTGCCTGAAATATACATCTTATTTCAAAATACCCAACAGATATTACATGCACTTCGATCAAGGGTAAAAAGAAAAAAAATAGAATATATATATATATATATATAAGTTAAATATATTTTAAAATCTTACTCGGGTCAAAGGGGAAGTCAAGATTACGCTCGATTGGAAGCTAAAATCTGTCGATATTTAAATATAACAGTGTTTAAAAGTTTTTTAAAAAAAGGCAATCATTTTAATCATTTTTTAAAAATGAATAATTTGCATGGCTCAATTTGTATAAAAAGTTGTTTGTTTGAATTCACACGCGTGAATAAAAAATAAAAATCCCAATTTTTTTTTTAAAATGTTGTTAATATATATTTATAGGAATTCAACACTTCAGGGGCATGCTGTTGAAAAATAATCAATGATGCAGTGGTGTGATGGACTTACTCTTACCACCCACAGTTTATAATAAAGGTTTATTTATTAAAAAAAAGACAAAAAGTTGTACTTTTTATCCGTTTACAGTTACATTTAACGTTTTGGAATGTCCACAAAACAAGTCGGTAGCTTGTCCTGTTGGTTGCCATGCTGCAGAGAAACCATAAAGCCCTCTGTGTGGGCTGTTGCAGAATCACCTCTAAGCACTGACACTGGAGACTCCTTCCATAAACATACAAAATGTCACCATATCAACAGTTACACATGTTTTTTAATCTGTTTATGTGGAGCAGATAGCCACAATGCAAGTCCCTGTGTAAATCGTTACTATAGAAGCGGTAACGTATTTCAGTGAGCGCTTGTATAAACCTGCGCTTCTGACCTTCTGACCAATCAGAATCAGGGATTTAATAGCACTGTGGTATAAATAAAGTTAAAATGCACAGAAATGTGATGGATTAAAATATATCTCATGATGTGAGTCACGATAATGAGCTTTGTAAAGAGCACCTGGATGGTCTAAATGTACAAGTGAAATATTTTTTTCATGCAAATGTAATTGAGTTCAAGATGTATAAGAAATTACTTTCAATTATTCCAGGTAAGGCAAAAGTCCTTTGTAACCACATTGTAACCACGTATAACTGCTTAAGCGCTTTCTACCTCTGATTTCAATTAGCAATCTAAACAATACTAATGGAAATGGGTAGGTTCAGCAATCCTCCTGATGGGGTGTGTGTGTGTGTGTGTGTGTGTGTGCAGTGGGAGTGTAAATAAAAGACTGCATGTCACAAAAACTAAAAAAAAAAAACTAAAAAAAAAAAAAAAACACCTTTTAGTTTCAAGCATACAACGACGTTCGTTCAACGACGTTGGACATTTATTTCACCTCATTACTCTCAGCTCAAAATGAAATGAACATCATCTCAGTAATATTAATATGACTCCTAAAACGCTCAGTAGAGACATTTGGCCAAGCACACGGTTTATTTATTAACTATTTAACACATAAAGCCTTATGGCCTTGGCTTCGTTTCTCTAATGAGCATGGATCATCATTTTTAAAATGCTATTTCCATTACACAGATTATATTCAGGGTCATTTTAGGCTGAGAGTAATAAGGTGGTATAAACTGTTACATGAACGACTAAAAAAAAGAAGGAGCAGTGGTTCAGTGGTTAAGGTTCTGAGCTGCTGATCGAAAAGGTAAAACGGTTGAAGACGGCTGTTACGCGTGAAATGTAAACCTAGGATCTCCAAAGAGCGGAACAACATCTGATGTTCCATTTCTAATTATACTGTTTATACTGATTACATATAAAACGTAAGGATAGATTGTAAAAACAGAGATGCTGCATTGCTTAATACCGCAGCGCTATTGAATTCTTGAATTTGATTGGTCAGAAAGTGTTGATTCGTTTTCTGCAACAGCAGCTCTGACAGTAGTTCTGGCTGTAATTCACATCACAGGTTCATAGTAATGCGCTCATTCTAATACGTTATCGTTTCTATAGTAACAACAGGTACTTGTATGTAGAATCTGAGACTAATAATAAACAGACTGTATAAAACGTATAACAACAACAACAAAAAAAAGAACAATTATCAGTATGGTGACGTTTTTAACCACAGCAGATCTTTATTTAACATTTATGGAAGGAGTCTCCAGTGCCAGCGGTTTTTAACTTAGCAATCTGCATTTTTTTTTAGGCTGGTGAGGTAAAAAACTGTTTATAGTTGCTATAAATATTTAAATGGAACTACAAATGGATAAAAAGTATATGCCAAAGTATGCCAAATATGCCAAAAATTTGTAATAGTTGGAAAATTGCTGTTGTATAAGAGGAACAAAAATATTCCATGATGTGCTGTTATTGGAAAATAATCAGCTTTGTTGTGGTAATAGTAACTCCACTTCCCATCCAATCACCTCATCGTTAACATATACATAAAATTTTAAAACTGGAGATGCTCCACTTCCCATCCCATAACCTCATCGTTGATTAATTTCCTAAAACAGCATATGCGCAAGTGCTTAGTACAGAATATCTTTATTGTCATCTTGGAAGTACAATGGAATTTATTAGGTGTACGGAGAAAATTAATAAACAGCATGGCCGCCTTCTTGCTTTTTTATTCTTTACATCAAAATCTAAAAAAAAATGGATTGGATTAATGATTGCTTAGTAGCAAATGGAACACTATGAAATGTCTTGTCAGTATATCATCAGTAAAGAGGAAACTCGCTAATTGGGTGTAATGCACTCATGCAGGCTTATTAGCATTACTTGTGCTAATGTTAGACTCAGCTTTTCCTGCAGCGGGGAGACATAAGCGGTCATTCTGCACAAGCATTTGAAGTCTGTAGGAAATATCCAGAGCTACATTTCAAAAGCTGCAACAGGGCTTGAAAGGGCTTCTTATCTGCACCGAGCCATCCGTTTAAACCACTGCAGAAAGTATGCCTTGAGCCAGCAATATTTTTCTTCATAAAAGCCTTTTCTGTTGGGGACCTTTTAAAAGAAATCATACATAATGAGCCCTAATGTAACGCATAATGTTGCCTTCTTTGTGGCGTTCTTTTGAATACACGCCCACTCCCATTTAGCATTCCTGTATTACGGGATGAAGCGCTGTTCTACAGCAGATAGGATAAAGTTAATGGTGACACGTGTTAAGATGATTATGAGGCTGGTGAAGAAAAAAATAAATAAAACAGAGCCTGAGGATGTAACGGTAAACCTTCCTCTCAAATCTGTCCTTTTGGTTGGTTAAGCCTGCCTGCAGGACGCTCGGCTCATGGATTTTCCATAAATTTGTACTCGAGGGGTGCAACATGGCCTTTCGTCATTGCGCTTGAGGGTTTTAAATTGTATTTTTTTTGTCATCGTAAAGATGCATGCCTTCCTTTTAAGAGCTTTTCTTTTCTTTTCATTTCAAAGAAACCAGAAAGCTTTGCAGAAAAAAGCACCCGTGTACTAATCCTATTTAGCTGGAACTTTCTGGTATAGTTAGGCCAAGTTCATCTGACAGTCCACTGCAGGTACAATCGATGTCCGGATCAATATGTCCCGTGCAGCTAAATACAGATTAACAGGTGGCCACTGAGGCAAATGTTTCTAAACAATGTCTGACATTTAGGCTTAGTGATTTAGTTATCTGCTTGTCAGCTAGCATGGACTTTGGCTTGTCTTTTGTTCTGCTAACAAAAGGCAGTCTCTAATTTGATATAAACTTCATCTGCAGAGTGCTGCGGTGTTGTTTTGTTGTGTGGTACGGGCAGTGGATGAGGTCAAGATGACGCACCTCTGCAGCAGGAACTCCTTCAGGTGGACGGCACTGGAGGAGCACTTCCTGTTCGAGGGACACCTCTTTCCCCAAAGGCTCCTGGTCAAAGGATTTTCGGAGATCTGGCAAATAAAAACATACGCACATGTTAGAAATTAATATCGTGCATCGGTCCAATACAGTTCTCATTTCCTCGTTCCAAAATTTGACAGGACTTCATTGCTAGCAGCACACAGCAGCAACCAGTGCTAGCTAGACAAGAAAAAATGTCTACGTTAACGCGGGTTGAGTGAAAATAACAGCAGCTCGTACCCAGTATGTTGTTCTTGACAATCAGCTTTGGCATACTACCTCTGTACAGATGCACGTTTCCGAAGTTAAACATCGCTCCTGCCCAGTGCAACTCAACCTGATCCAAGGTAACTAATGTAGCTAGCCAGTGTACTTCATTTAAAATCACCTAGCTAACATTATAAAGAACGGGCCTAGTAGCCTAGATTTAATGGACATTATTTAAATCAGAGAAGCATAAACATAGCTAAATAATGTTCCATGATGTGGCAGATCGATTAATACGAAGTGGCTTACTCATTTCGGTATCAGTATCGGTATTAGTATTGACAAGTACCAAATTACTCGTACTCAAGACTGTGATTTCTTTCTATAATGAATTACTTGGTGTGTGGATTTTTTCACATTTTTTCATAGAACACTTTTACTTTCATCAAAGTTCTATGAATATGCAAATTAGACAGTCCCCAAGTACTACACATGACCCCTCACTTCCCCTGTTGCATGATCTCTATTTGCATATTGGTACATGATTGGCTGTTACACTTTCTGATGCAATAGCACCCACATTTTTTTCAGTTAACTGTTTAGCATTACAGCGACAATTTTTTTGAACAAAACTCGGAAAAATAAATTTCCTAAAGGTTAGGATGACTTTCAATTCTCAATTCTAATGCCAGATAAAACCACACATCAAATGAAATCTGACTGTCACCATCATCCGAAAGAGCTAAAATTCAAATTTTAGCACTCAGTTATGCCTTGCATATTTTATTTTAACTCATTTAAATGTTCCCAGAGACGTGTTAGATTCTCTTTTCTGACTCCATCAGGAACGCAATTACATTTTCTATTTATATGTAACACTCTTCTCTTGCGTCTTATGCCCTGGAAATCAAGGTTGTAATTGAACAGGCAAGCCAAATACCAATGCTGTACTTTGGAAAGAAGGCGGTAAAGAAAAAAAAAAAGGAGGAGTAAAGCTCAGCCCTTCAAGAATGCCATACTCTGGAAACGTGTCATTAGAAGGTGAGGACGGATCCAATATTTACGTCCGCGTGCCCTTTTTCCTCTCAGGTGCTCATAAATCTGTCCACAGCTTCCTCCCTGACTCGGCTACACCTGCTGGAATGAAGATATTTTTCACTCGGGATGCACCACACTGCTCCGTGCCCCCTAGTTCCTTGGATACATATTTGACTTTCAGCTCCAGTACAGCAATGTCACTGCTATAAGGATGGAGAAAAGGAAGTACATGCTGATTGCAGCTATTTATAGTGACGGGTTTTCTGGAAAGCTGTTTTGGTATGATGAGGATGTGGATTTCGAAGACTTTCGAAGGAACTGAGCTTCAACACAAATGTTTAGGCGAGAAAAGGAAAAGGTTTTTTTTTTTTTTGAATCCAAGCTCTGTAGCACTGCTGCTTTGATACAAGGATCTGACGTTTATAATTCTCAGGACTACTCTTCCTGTTTATCTGCTGACACTTTTATTCGCTTTATCGCTGAGAGCAGAGTGGGATCAACTTGACAAATGGCTTCCAACCCCTTTCTCCCTGATAGCAACAGTAGAACAACTCAGCAAGGCTGGAAAAAAAAAAAAAAAAAAAACCCACTAATACCGCTGCCTGTACAACCATTCAGGACAGTGTAATCCCACTGGAGAGAAATGATTGATTAACGTTTGTGACATGTTTAGAATATGCCATCTAAATTTTTTTCATTTTTATGACAGGTTGACACCAAAGAGGACTGGAAGCCTTGCCGCTTCTTGTCGAACTTGTATAAAAACATGCTGAATTACCATTCAGAGCAAATCACAGCGCCAAACTGCTACTAGGGGGCGGTTTGTTTTGAAGGTGGGGCGAACTGACGGCTTGCTAGTGGTTGATTTTCCTGTCCGCCATCAGGATTGGTGGTTGGAGTCACCTCGGGCCTCAAACCTGATCTCACATATGAATTAGTTTGGCCGACAGTGATGGATGGCCGAGGCTGGCGCTGACACCTCCGGGTTTTCTCCATCACTCCATCTCCTGCCCATCCTGTGCTCAACCACGCCAGCCTAGCGGGAAAGCGAAGGATTTCTTGCGCCACTCTAATAAAAATCCAATAGTTCTCCCCCATTCTTGCACTTGATGAAATAGGTGAGAGGCCAGAAGGAGAACAGAGCGAGCAGAGAGGAGCGAGTCTCACTCGGCTAGCTTCGGACTTCATTACATATATATTATGTTCTGCAGGGAGAGCGTGATGTCAGGACGTGAGGAGGAGGTAATAACGCGCGAAGTAGAGCCCTACGGCAACCTGTTTAGGACCACAAGCCTGAGAGGCTCCTTCTTATTTGGGTTGCCTGATGAAAGCCAGAACTGTGTGAGAAAGATTTAACTGTTTGGACTTGAAGTTTCACATTCTTTAGAACGGAGTAGGGAAACTGGAAAGAATCTCATGCACACTAGTTGTGTAACACAATGAGTATCTGTTCAATGTTCCAAATATCTGTATCTGAAATAGGAAGTGGATGTGGACTAGCTTGTTTTTTTTTTGTTTTTTTAAATACACTGGAAAAAAAACAGAGCTACTGGGAAAAAAGTCATTTCATTAGAGTATGATTTTCCAGTAAAGATGTTTATTTTGATGTGAACATTAACTGAAGCTGCATGATTGTGTACATTGCCCTGCTGCCACATGACTGGCTAACTGAACAACTGAATGAATGAGCAGGTGTACATGTGTTACTAATAATGACACCGGTGAGTGTATGCATGAATACCGTCTGTCAGCCTTGCCTGGTAACCTTGCACAAACTTGAAGAATTAGATGTAAATCTGGCGAGAGAGTAAAAGCAAGTGAGAGAAAAATACAGCCAGTAACTCACTGCTACTAATCCTACCAACGTGCTGTGGACACACCGACGTACACAGCAGGCTGCCGTCCAATCAGTTCTACCTTTCTGCAATAAACCAAGCTCAGTCCAGCAGCACTCACACCAGCATGGGGTCTGCAACAAAAGCACGGCTTTCTCAGCAAAGAAAACCCAACAGAGTTTACTCCACAATGCAAGTTCAGCCTTAGGGAAGATCATCTGATCATCTGGAATGCTAATATTCGAATGATTTATCCAATCTGAGCCATTACTATTATAGTGGACGTGCCCTGACTGCCTTTCATATACATATATAATAAACAGATAACAGTAATTGCTTCACATGTGATATGATCACCCTTTTTCCATTTCTATTTCAACAAGACAAAGAAAAAGGGCTCAGATAAGCACACACGCAGAAGTGAGTTTCTGTCCTCCAGGGAGAAACACAGCCAGTTCTGTCTCCTTAGGGAACGTGTTCGGAAAACTGTGTGTGTTTCAGAACTGCAGAATCCCTGCATAGTGCTGTTAGAGTAGTTACTCAGTGCTAGCTTAATACTTAAGACAGACTTGAGTTATTAAAAATGTTTTTATCTTTTTGGAACTAGATTTATGTGCCTACTTTTTTTTTTTTTTTTTTTGCTGTTGGTAGACAGCCAGAGCGAGCAGGAGACATATTCCATATTCCCAAAATACAGCTATAGAAGTGCAACTGCTAGTCTCATCACGGTCTCAGTGGGGAGATGAACTTCCTCTTTATGTGGTGGAAGTGCACTTGCTGCGACAGTGCACATCACCTGCTCTTGGGTCAGTGAGGGTACAAAAAAAGACACATATACACACAAATGCTTGTCTTACTATCCTTGTGAGGACCTTTTATTGACGTAATTATTACTGCAGCTAATTCATGATATGCTACACCTAAATCTAAGCTTAACCTCAGTAAGCAAAAGGAAAGCTTTAGGCACTTTTAGCCTTTTTTTTTTTTTATTAAAACATTTTCCTCATGGGGACCAGCCAAATGTCCCCGCAAGGTTAAAACTGTCAGATATTCCTGTCCTTGTGGAGTCATTTGGTCTTCAAGAAGTTATAAAAAAAAAGCCCACACTCTAGAGCTCGGCAATACGACAATAAAATACTGGTATTGCGATACATTTCGTCGTAATACACTTTTCTGTAATATCATGAGTATTGTTGTATTATTTTATAACTTTTTTTTATTAATGACTGTTAAAATGTTCTACCAAATCTTTACAATGTTAAACTTTTTACAGATTTTTTTAGATATCTCGCCATATTTTTTTATAGATACTAAATAAAACTATCAGTTGTTTTTCACAACTGTTTAATGCAACACTGCCGCTACAGTACATATAGTGTGTTGTAAAAATGTCTTCAAGTATTGTGATATGACATTTTTGTCGTATAGCTCACCCCTAACACGCACACACACCGGGTTTCTGTACCCAAGGCTAATTTAGCATCGAGCGGCAATGCCTCTGGCTTCCTGCGTAATGGGAGAAAAGTCAGCGAGAAAGTGTGTGGGCGCTGATAAACAGCGGGTCGCTCAGCCTGTCTGTGCAGACTGAGCTAGCGACATGACGTGGCCCTGTAGGGGTCTGTCCACTGTGTGCCTGTTTCTCTTTCTCAAACACACACTCACACACACACACAGAAGAATGTGTGTGTGTGTATGTATGAGAGAGAGACAGAGAGAGAGAGTGTGCACAGAAGTCACTGTTCCTTCAGCAGCTCACACGTTTTCTATTTGCTTTAATTGCACTGACACAATGGTGACACCACTACAGGCCTGAGCGCACTTCCCATCTCCGAGCCTGGACCATGACTTCCATTTATCCTTATATAAAGGAGTGACTTGCGGCTTTCCGTTTACAAGACAGTGTTTGTGTGGGATGTCAGCGCAGATCTTTTCTCCCTTTCGTATACCAGCTGCCCCATCACTCAGTTTGTAAACCTTGAGTCATCCCATGATGCAATCTGAAATTTGTCAAGTTAAACCGTAATGGCGTCCTCTGTCACAACGCGCCATCCTTTCTGGCAAACACTGAGCACACACACCTCCATCTACCCAAATGCGTTTGCCCGCTGTCAGTGGCGTATGCTTCGAGGGCCATTACTGTAATAGCGCATAGTGGGTCTCACTTTAAAGCGGCGATGGCGCCTGGGCGAGCCGGCTGCCGCACTGCATTGGGATTGGCACTTTAAACAACTCGCTCCAATTACGAGCATTTTCATTCCATTACGGCCTTCCGCCGGCGCCCCCCTCCTTCCCCGGGGGCCTCTAGCGCTCCCCCGGACCAGTGTGGGTGGAATTAATTGGTTGTGTTGCTCCACGTGCGAGCTTGGATACGGCATCGACTGCAAATCGAGCGCCTGTTGAGTTTCCGTCTTTTTGTTTTTGCTTTTTTTTTTTTTATTTTAGTTTGGTGCTTTTATCACACGTAGGCAGTTAGTGAGTTGTCTGCTGGATTTTAACGCATTAGCCCTTAAGCACTAATTGCCTAGTCTGAGTAAGTTCTCGAACAGAAGGAGAAATGCAAAAGTTTCTGCTGAATGTCCGCGCATCTTTTGGACCTGCAGTTCTTCCTGGAGTTTACTCAAATCGTTGATTGGCTGGAGGCTGGATGTCTGTCTGATCACCGCAATTATTCCACTCCTTCAATAGCCCCTTATTCGCTCCTTCTGTCCCTGTTCAACTGACAACAAGCCCACTGGCTGGATTTCTAGAGGGTGACGCATTAAGCGGCCAATGAAGCCAGATAGCTGCCATGTAAAAGCACTTTGGGGTTCTCCAACAAGCGGCGTCCATATTTTTGTGCACTTCCAGCAGTTTGAAGAAATATGAGTGGTGAATAATGTTTGGGGGAACGAAGGGGGGCAGTGGAAATAAGCAAACGGCAAAAAAACACTGGATTTATTACTCACTCTAATGGACAAAATGCATTACAATGCCATTGGTGATATGTAGTGGCACAACACAAAGTTCTTTTGCCATTACAAATTAATGACAAATGATGTAGAGGGCCATTTTGCTTATTGTGAAGTGTTTCAGCCTCAGTGCTTTCAGCCAAGCTACATTTTTTTTTTTTTTATCAAATTTAAACCAAGGAATGGGGTGAATAATAAACCCAACTTCAATTAAAAGTACACAAAGACACAATATTTTGAGAACTGCTTCACTTGACCCATCCACGTAGCTTCAGGGTGGGAAAAGCTCATTCTACATCGCTGCAGAAATAACACATTTATGCTGAAAGCTACCTTCATGCTGTGAAATTAAAAGCTGAGTTGTGAGGAACAAAATGATTACTTAGGCATGAGGAACATGAGGAAAAGGTTTGTGTAGCTGTGTAGCCGTGTGTGGGGGTGACAAAAGAAGGTGAATGTTTAGAAATAAGTTAAAAAAAAGCCCTTAATCTGTGAAAGTTCACTTCCTAGGTTGTGTATACATGATCCCTGGGGAGACAAAGGAGCTGGGAGCAGGAAAGGAAAAGAAAGGAAAGTAAAAGAAGAGGCCTGAGGATACATTCCTGCGGAGCTACCTCGATTCACCGCAGAAATCCAGGCCGAGACTCAACATATGAGGACAATTACTCTAAGTGGATGTATTTGGCTACTTGTCATGCTAAATTACACAAGTTTGCTGAATTATGGACTATTTCCATCCATTTTTTTCACCCATCCCCCTCTTAAACGGTTTGATCCTGATGCTGCAAAACAAGGCTTGGCACCGTCTCGGATCGGTGTGGAGAATGGAAGCGTGTTGGCATCTTACCTGCAGAACAATAAAAGTCGTAATAGCTGGTCCGAGGGTAGAGACACATTCTTGCCATGAAAAGTGCCAGCATGAGGCTCTAGCTTTTTACGACTGAACTCTTAGTTTCAGAATAAGAGCCCTCAAAGTGCCTTGCACGTGATCTAGGCCTCTGCATCTCCGACTCGCCTTCGGTTTCCATGGTAAGCTTCAAAACAGCTCAGGCTGTTTTGTGAATTCCAAAAGGCATGAGGGAAAAACATTCGCTCCCACACTCTCACGCCAATGACATGACTAAATATTTAACTTTTAATCAGGAAGCATGCCCTTCGTAAAGCACAACAGATCACTCTGGCCCTTAAAAATGAATTTCCGCACCACTTCGAGGACAACTCTGACTCATTCACACAGAGAAAGACAGCGAAAGAGAAAAGGCACCATTTCCTCTTGTGAGTCATTCCGTAATCGTCGCACTTTGCGCTTTCCTAATTGCGTCCCACCTGGAATGGCTACAACTGAACAACCTGTTCTCATTTCTCTCCCTTCCTCTGTCCTATTCTGTTACTCACTGTTCTCTCACTTTGTCGTTCCCTTTCGGTCTTTTTCAACTCTCTCTTGTCATTCTGTCACTCTTGCTCACCTCTCTGTCATTCTCTCTCTCTCTCTCCTCTCACAAGACCAGTCAAGTTTGACCAACCTCTTTTTTTTTTTGTAAAGAAAGCACATTTGTGTCCGTCTCTCTCCCACCAGATCGAACAGCTCACCCTCCTATAACTCACCCTGAAAGTGCCCAGATGCCAACGGCCCCACAAATCACACCCACAATTAATAACCGCCATCCAACCACTACTGCCCTTTTACAGCTCCCCCGCTTTATAGCTTTAACATTGATCACCATTCCTCAACAACAAATGCACGCTTATTTATTGCGCCAAGTGTTGCTTAGCCACTAATTAAAACGTCTTTCCAACACGGACAGAGAGGCTTGATTTTATTCCCACTAGTCTCTAGGGGAGATTTTAATAGGAGTGGATGAGGAATTTATTCAGATCTGAAGGAAAGGTTAGTGATGGCAGGCAGCCGATCACAGCCAATTAGAGAGATGAGTCAGGCTGCAGGCGATCCCTCACTAGAGAGCGCCCTTTCCTGCTGTTCTGAATCACATCTTAGATATAAACGTTCCAGTGTGAACTTCAAAACTGGTCTCAGATCAGCGGGAAAAAACGGACAAAGAGCTGCCTGTCAGTGTCGGTTTCAGATGGGACACTCTGGCACGGGCTGGCACCTTCAGGACATGGAAGCATGGAAGAAACCATTTAGACATGACCAAGAAGCAAAGTTGGTTAAAGACAGCATATATTTTCAAAATAATCTTCCACAAATCACTACAAGGTAGAAACTGGAGTGTGCATGTATACTGGGTTTTACTGTAACCACCAGGTGCTTGGGGGAACAAAAGCTGCCACTCGTCTTTTTAGCTTTAGTCATGATATGGACAATAGAAAAGTTCTTTCTTCCTATTCTACGAAGAAAAAAATGCTATGTACAGCATTTTAAAAAAATTCTCTTTAGATTTGATTCGATGTCACATTAATGACTCAAACCATTGTCCATTTTCCTTGACAGAAAGCAACATCACCGGATCAAGCCGAGGAGACGAGAGCTGAAAGATTACTAGTGTGACATGGGGAAAGGGGGCGGGGCTTCCAGGAACGTACTGGCGTATTTTTGAGTGAACTCACACCAGCGTACTCCGAATTAAAAATACCTATGCGAAATTCGTAAAGGATGGCAGCTGAGACTCATAGGACACCTGAGCGTTTGAACCCACCGTCCTCCTTGAAAATGCAATAACATTCAACCAGTGATGTTGAGAAAACACTTGTCTTCAGGTTTCAAGATCGTCATATGTTCCACCGCCGGATGTTCTGCATCTTTGACATTTTCATCAGCCTGCTTGCTAAGCCTCCCATGTCTGATAATGGCATTCTCCATAAGTAGCTGGAAAGTGCTGGAACAAGAGAAGATGAGGCACTCGAGCTGTTCTGCAGAAATCTGATTACAACACAATGCTGGAATGAGTGCTGTCTACTCTCGGAACAAGGACAGAAGAGAGTGAGAAAACAAAAAGAAAGAAAGAAAGAAAGAAAGAGCCAAACAATAAAGATAAGCCTTTATGGAAGGCTTGTTCATCTCGCCGCTGTTTATCTAGCATGACTGATTCATCTCACAGAGAGCAGGGAGCATGTGTGTGTCTCACATACCAGCTCATTAGCCACAGTCAGGTATAAACACAGATTCCCACACAAACGGATTCACAAATGCAGACATGCAAGTATAAACATCTTTACCTGGCAAGGAATTGTAACGCAGATGAAGACGGAATGACGCATTGCAATGCAGCTGTCTCGCCCACATGACGCTCACAACACTCCCACTCCTCTTAGGATTGAATGGACTCTTTGTTATGACCCACTTCGTTTTCCATAATAATCGACCTGACGCTTATTACCTGCTGTGTGTAGTTAAGCTTGTCATTTTAAGTGATTCTGTGTGAAACTGAAAAGGATGAGTCATGGTCTTCATGTATTATAGTCCTCTAGTGTTTTGATGTTATAGCGTAATGTTTTTTTTTTTTTTGTTTTTTTTTTAAACTCTATTTAGCTCGCTTTAGACCTTTACACTGTCAGGTTGTGAGTGTGTTTTTTTGTGTAAAAAATAAAAATAAAATAAACACTCCTACAACATTGCTACAACATTTGAATGGTTTCCATAATGCTGTGTTAGCTTACTTGGGCTGTATTCAGGGACAGGAATTTGAGATTTGTATAGATGAAATTCCTTCATCTTGTGAAATTTCGAACACAACACAGGTAGCCTTTAAAAGTCTGTAAACGCGTCCACCCTATAAAAGATCACGTCTTACCTTTTGCTTAATAGCTTAGGCATTTATTTACTTGGCATTGAGACTTACTTTAAATTGTACAGAAACATGAATAAACTATCACATAGCTTCACCTGTAGCTTCACAGTGTAGCAGTAAAAAATAAAAAAAAAAGTGAAAGAGTTTGTGTTTTATTTCCTCTTCCAGTTTCAAGGCCTGCAGCTTTTCAAACACAACCTTTTGACCAGTCATATACTTTACTATTCGGTTCCTACAGCAATCACAAGGCTGGTCATTTGGCGACGGGTCTGTGTTTGTCTTCAATCTATCTGTGCTGAAAAAACATAATATTAAACACCGCGTATGTATTTGGAATGAGCACATTCTTTATTGACTGTTAAACCTAGGTATGAAACAGGCCTGACAAAAATATTGGCACTGTAAAAGACAGTTTGGAGAAAAATGTCTCATGATTTTGTTTATGATAAAAAAATAGCTGATGTAAGATGTACATTATTTGTTTGATTATTTTCAGTGGTACTTTATTCCTTCCAACATAACAGTCTTCCAACCATTAAGCATATGTAGGTACAGTATCTTGGCAACATGCTGCCTTTGAAAGCATATCAAGTCACACTGTAGCCATAACAACGTTCTTACAAGTTCAAGCTAGTATCTAACTCACTAGCCTAGCTTGCTATGTCGATTCATTTTTTTTTTTTATTAGTAGTAATGTGGATGAAATAAAGATTGGTTTCACTCTGACCATGAGGAGGTTGTTCAGCTTCGCTGTAGCTTTAGAGGCAGAAATTTAAGAGAATATGAGCTTGCCTTGACTGTATGCAGCAACCATTAACGGTGAATGTCTCAAGTTGTTATTTGTAGTTGCACTGTAACATTGAAACTCCACGTCCTCCATGTTTGTTTGTTCGTTTGTTTTGATTCTCACTTCCCACCATCTTGTGATCTGACTGGTTGGGAGGTACCAAAAAAAAAAAGTGTCTGATGCACCTGCTTCACTGGTAGCGCTTTTTTAAAAGCAGTTGCATTCCACACACTCATAAAATGTTTGAGAAAGAAAAAAAGTGTGGAAGCAGTCCTGCTGTCTAAGAACCTTTAGAAATCTTTACAGGGTGTTCTGACAGTGTTCTCCTTGCTTGTTTTTATTTATTTATTTATTTATTTATTTTTTTGCTTGTGCACTTGGCCTTTACTGTGAGTGTTACAGCAGTCAGGTAATCCTGCATCGCAAAAAACTGCCACGTATGCAACTACAAGACTAAAAAAAGAAAAAAAAGAAAGAAAAAGAAAGAAAAAAAGCACCGCAATATATTCAAAAGTTCAGCTTTTCTGCAACCGCCTTTTAAACGTGGCATTTTAGCCACGACAATAGCTTGTGGTTTTGTGTACTTCCTG
Source organism: Pangasius sanitwongsei (assembly GCA_037576675.1). NCBI lineage: Eukaryota > Metazoa > Chordata > Actinopteri > Siluriformes > Pangasiidae > Pangasius > Pangasius sanitwongsei. The sequence continues at coordinate 4,344,298 of CM075019.1, forward strand.
TATGACCGCAGTACAGACAGCAGATACACAAACAGAAAGAATGTAAGCACAGGAGGACATGGTCACATTCTGTTCAGACTGAGTGAAGTGTGTGGGCCATTTCTCTGCCCCCGGGCTTGTTTTTACTCAGAACGAGAGAAATCCTCAGAGACTTTTTCCACTGTGGTTAAAGAAGAGTTTTCCATTTGTGTTTGTGTGTGTGTGTGTGTGTGTGTGTGAGTGTTTGTGTGTTTATGCGTGTGACTCACAGGCAATGCGGACGTGGGCCTTACGGCTCTTTGTGGTACCGGCTGAGCTCCAGGCCACGCACTGGCACCAGAAATCCTCAAGGCCGAAGAGCTCCTCCACCTGCTGCCGCGTGATCTCGATGCTCGCCTCCCTCACCACCAGACCTGAGAGACGGAGAGAGACAGAGACGCTTGCTTTAAAAAAAAAAAAGCTTTATTGGCGAATTAAATCTCTCCAAATAAAAATTACAGAAAATAAAACATTATTCTAGCTGACATAAAAAAAACGGTGCTCTTGTTAGAACTGTAAAAAAGAGAGAGAGAGAAAGAGAGACAGAGGGAAAGAGAGGCGGTGGCAAGAGAGAAGTGAAAGACAGAGAGAGTTTAAGATGAAGAGAGACAGAGATATTGAGAAGGAGGTAAGGGCAAGAGAGACAGACACAAAGACAAACATAAAGTGAAAGATTGACAGAAAGAGAGGGAGAGAGAAAGAGAGATAATAATAGGGAAAAAAACAAAAGAGGGTACAAAAGAGAGGCAAATGAAGACAGACAGACTAAAAGAGAAAATTGGAAAGAAAGAAAAAACAGATGCAAGGATGGGAAGACAGGAAAGACGTGAAGAAAATGTTGGAACGAGGAAGGGTGGGAGAAAAGAGATAGATACAGAGATTGAGAGAAGGAAAAAAGCTACAAAGATAAAGAGAGGAGAAAGAAAAGAGAAATAGAGAGGTAGAGAAAGGGGAAAGGAGAGATAGATAAGGTGTACAGAGACGGGAAGGAAAGAGGAGAGAAACAAAGAGATAGAGAGATGGGAAAGAAAAGAGAGGTACAATGATATCGAAATAGAGACAAAGGAAAGAAAAGAGAGAAACAGAGAGATAGAGACAAGTGAAAGAAAAGAGAGCAATACCAAGATAGAGAGATAGAAAGAAGGGAAAGATAAGACAGATACAGAGACTGAGAGATAGAGAGAAGGGAAATAAGAGAGTGGTAAATTTGGAATAAAAGAAATACTGATACAGAGAGTGAGACAGAGACTAAGAAAGAGTGAGGGATGGAACAGGAAGAGGAGAAATACAGAGAGATGTAGCGATATAGGCAGAACAAAAGAGGGAAGTGAAGAGAAAAGAGAGAGGTGAGGAGAGAAAACAGAGGTAGAGAGCGAGTACATAATTCAGCACCTGCACTGAGTGCAGATTAAAAGCTCTGTATAGGATGTTTATGTGTAACTGGAAAACTGCAACGCTTCACTGCGAGTCACTAAATCAACATTTGTCACCGCCGCCTGTGTTGGAGTTTTTTACACCAGACCATTTAGAGTGGGCAAGCTTCATAAATATATACAACAAATAAAAAAAAATTCCGATTATCCGATTATGAGTATCTATCAATAGCTTGAAAATCAGCTGGGCCTGGTTGCCAGGGTTGCCATTTTTTTTTTAACACCAAAACCAGGTTTGTGGGCTGGTTTAAAAATAGTCCACAGCCACCGAGATCTTGTTTTATAGCAAATAATCGGAATAAATCGAATACATTTCTGCAAACATAGAGAAACTGTAAGTGAAGAAAGTGTCTACGAATCTACAATTCTGTTTTAAGATGTATGGCAAAGAGGAAAAGAGGGATTATGGAGTGTACAGTGTCTGTACCAGGTGATGTAATATGACAAACATGGCAACTCAGAAATGCGTGCACACCTCGGTTAACTTCTTTCAAATTTGAAAAAAGAAACTGAGAGAAAAGTAAGAAATAAGCTCTTTGCTGCACAAACCTTTTGGGCTAGTTTCAGGCGTGTTTTTTTAAATTTTGCTGAGACCTAGCAACCCTGCTGCTTGGTGTTTAGTGTCAGAAGTTTGCTTTTTGAAGGCTAAGTTTGCTAACCAGTAACCAGTAAAGGAAGCTTATAGCTACATGTATAACTGTTCTGTTAAAACACACTTGTGTGTACACTGCTATTTATAAAAATGGACACATGATGAGTTCAAAAACAGTCCATAGAATTATTATGGTATATAATTGCCGTTTCTCAGAGTGGCGTCATTGTTCGAAAACGCAGCAAGTCACGTAATCGGCTTTGTGTTTGACGGAAACCTGAAGAAGCAAAAAAAAAAATCCAGGGAAACAAAATGAGTTATCGGAAACCCAGAGATATCACATGACTGCGCCTGATCCATCCATCATTAGCATCGTGCGTGGTGTGTTTGCCACAATAACCCAGCGTTCATAAAGCAGAGCCGGATGGAAGCCTGCGATCCGCCAGGATGCCAGGATGATTGAGATGTCCGGGGCCTCTGGAGCTGGATTTGGAGCCGGAATCCTGTTTGCTAACCCTGGTGATTACTGCTCAGCTGGGCCTCCGATCGAATGAAGGCCAGATCAGGGATGCACTCATTTCTCCATTTCTCATCCCTTCATCCCTCTGCAGACTCATTTATATAAGATCATTGCAGATTAGAACGGTGGAGGTGTGCGATTGGCGGATGAGGCTTTGATATCGCTAAACAAATCAGGAACGCTAAGTATCACATCATCTCTCTGGGTCTGACTCTTCACTCTTTCTCCTTTCTTTTTCTTTCTTTATTTCGAAATAGAGAACTGCGCAAAGGATGGCATGACTCCTAGCACTGCAGCGTGCATGTGTGTGTGTGTGTGTGTATATATGTGTGTGTGTGTGTATCTCGGTGCCCAATGAGCCCTGGAGGTGGCTTCCAGCACTGATTGGCTTGCAGAGCCAGAGACAGCAGCCCGAGAAATAAAGCCAGAATAATCCTCCATGCAAATGGTGCTTCCTCTCCACTCCTCTGTTCCCCACTCCTCCACCTCTCCCACCATCCTCACGGCTCATCCCTCGCTTGTGACACGCTGGAAGTTTACCCCTGTGTGTTTGCCGTTGTGTTCGGCATCAGACAGTCAGGGGGCATCGCTTTAAAGCGGGAAGAGGAGGAGGAAGAGAAAAACTTCCAATCGCATGTTGTTTAGAAGTTTTTCATGTTTCATGTCACATGTAGAAATCTGTAAACGTTGCTTATACACTATATAAAGTCATAATTGTTCTATAGTGCAAAAGTTTGCATCCCCGTAGTTAACAAAGAAGTGGAGGTAATTTCATTCACACCAATAAGAAATTTGGTATGTTAGGTTTCACAGACACTCCTTCATTATCACATGTAACAAAATTCATCCAAAAGTTTTTGATAGATTTTCATTCATTTCCCTGGTTTGGAGTAATGTCTTGTAAAAAAAAAAAAAAAATGAGGTGCACTATCATTCTTTCACATACTACAAACCATAAAGGATGCAAAGTTTTGCACTCAACTACATCAACTGACTGAAAAAAATGTAATGATATAAATGTTCCATGTACCAAGATTGTCTGATTCACTTATTAATCGAGGAATATTATTGTACTGGATGAAATCATGCAAATAAATATCTGTTTAAATGTTCTGTAGAAAAAACACCTTCATAAATATGATGAAACTCCATGCTAGTTAGGATTATGGGGCGCTAATCATCGTTATCCTGAGTATGCTAATGTTACAGTTTTATACAACTGTACAAAAAGTACAGTTACAAGACTGCAAACGTCACAAGGTTCTGTGAAAAATGAGAATATCACTGCTTTTCCTGACTTATAGTCAAATCATGCAAAATATCAGTCTGAACATGAACTGTAAAACAAAGTTTCACGTTTCTTGAAATTTGGCCGATAAACCACTCGTTTAAAGTTCGTTTTCATTCTCCTACAGCCGAACTGTTCAGGGTTTTTCATGCAGTTGTGTGATCCTGCTTACAGCCAATGTGTTTAGGTTTCATTTCTGCATCAAACTCCGGCTCAGCTATTTGAACTAAAATGGCCGCTCGTAAGCTTTTCTATTACTTATTCATTTACAACCTGTGGTAAAATTTTTTGTCTGATCATTTGTCAAAAGTTTCGAATGTGCGATGACACTGCAGAGGATGGCCGCCGTACTGCACACTCACAGCTGTAAAAGCTCATTGGGTGGTGTGTGTATAAGAAACAGAAACTTCACTTGATAAACTACGACGCGGATCCGTGAAATAAAAAGGAAAAACAGCACTGTGCTCCAAATCGTTCTCCCCTCACGATTCCCTATGAGCACTATGTAGAATGCTATTACAGTTAACACGATTGGTTCTTGACAGATCTGATCATCAGTCTGCAACACTAGTCTCGTTCCAACGCATAAACGTGCTATGTTAGCTAATTTGCTATCCATACAGTTATTATCTTCTATCAGACCTAAGGACAATAAAGCATACAAGCTAACTATATACTGAACATGCGAATACAGAAATGACTTCACAAAATTTAATCCACCCTGTACATTTGAAGACATGTCTGAAAGGAAGTTACGATATATATTAGTCACTAGGGTACATCGTGGCACATTATGTAAGGAATAAAAAATACTTCGGAGTGTGTTGTTATAGGAAAATAACAACCTTGTTTGATATGGCTGAGAAACTGTTACTACCCTGAAGTTAATTCTTTTCCTAAATGCACGTCGCAAATTGTTTTATTCCTTATTTATTAAAAAACTATAGTTATATATATATATAAATAGATTATAATATATATAGACTATAGATTATAGTTACATTTATTATTGCAGAATACCCAAGAAACAAGTTAGTTCCTATTCTCACTTATGCTATAGCAGCCTCCCTCACCAGTCTTTGTTTTTCCTCTCTTGAAGTTAATAAGCTGGGGGAAAAAAATCTTGGAAAACTTCTGAGTGGCAGAAAACTTACTTATAAAGTGCTGACACTGGAGACTCCTTCCATAAATGTTACAGAAACCTTCACCATATCACCGACTATATGTTTTTCTTTGTTAAATAACGGCACATGTTAATATGTTGATTATTAGCTTAGATTATTAGATTATTAATATTTAAATTACAGCTGGCACTACTTTTATTGAAAATAAATCAACAACTTCTGACCAATCAGAATCAATAATTAAACCATGCTGTGGTATAAGGGATTAGAAGAAACTAAAACACTCAAAAATAGCAGCCTATATAGTGAAACAGGTGTAGTTTCAGACACAGCCCTTTTTTAATAATTCTGTTAGATTACTAATTTCATTTAAATTACTAGTGCTTTACACTCTCTTTATAACACAGCGTGATTGAACGCTCAAATCTGATTGGTCTGGGGGTGTGCATTATTTTCGTATAACAGCACAGTTAGTTCTGGCTGTAAGGTAAATGATAGGTTAATATTAATGCGTTCTTTCCAATATGTTATTGTTTCTATAGCAGCAGCTCATACACAGGGTCTTGTACGGCGGATGCTCTAAATAACCTAAAACTAATAATAAACGGATTTAAAAACGTGTTGTTTAACAAGGTAATTCTTATTATCGTTGATGTGGTGAAGTTTTTTTTTTGTTAGGAGGCATTTATTTAACGTGTATGGAAGCAGCCAAAAAGTCTCGGTTGTAAGCGCGCTCAGTCTCGGCTACTCTTTCTGTTTTCTCTGTTGTGTCTGTAAAATGACAAGTTGTGGTTTTGTGTTTGTGTGAGTGTGTGTGTGAGAGAGAGAGACACTGATGAGGGAATGACTGTCTATCGCAACTATTTGGTGAGAAGAGGAACTATCTAGTCTCTCGGATGTTCCACAACTTTAAATCTAACTATAGACTGTGAAAATACGCAGCATGTCACTGGCAAACCGTTTGTGTGGTGTGTACGCGCAATAATACACTCCTAGGCACTTCAAGGGCCCCACTCCCCCACGCAACCGCACCTCAAAAAACCTTTGTGAAGTACAAAATGAGTGATAAACAATTGAGTACACGGAAACGGAGTGTATTCTTACTACCTATTACATCATACTCCTGGTGTGTGTTTAGAATTACAGCATTATAGCATTATACTAAATAAAATGGCAAGATAATCACCAAGGAATAACTGTCATCTAATATGGTATGCTTATAATTTTTTTTTAGAAATGCTCCTTGGATACGATTCCCAATTGAATCTTCTTTTACGTAATTTCTCACATTTTGCCTGTGGGGCTGGCTGCTGAAAACGGATACCTTATTAGCATGGTTGTCATTATTAGCTTTAGGATGTTATTGATCTGCGAAAGTCAGATGAGAGAGCAGGGAGGGAGGGAGAGGGAGCTGGGTTTTTTTGCGCCTGCCTTTCCAAAATAACTCGCCTCCATTTCACCTCCCAATTCGGGGGGGTTGGGGATGGTGTGTCCGTGGTGTGCATTACACCACTGCAACTCGACATAATTAACTTAGGTTCATTTGTAGCGATCAATGGGCCTGCTGGAGATTAGCACGGGCAGTGCCTAAGTGTTGGGGAACGAGAGAGAGCATTCGGCATCGGATCAGCCCGCTCGTTTGGGCTAAGTGCACAACACATCCGAGTCAGGCTGGCTCCAATGCTAAAAGCACCGATTGGAGTATCCAGTGGCTATTTATCGCTCGGACCCAAATGTGTACCGAGTAACGGAATTACTGACTCGCGCCGGCTTCTGTGAGTGCTCCATCAAAAAAAAAAAAACAGCCGTAATTTCTCGTAGAACTCAGAACTAACAGTAATACTACAATCTGTATCAAAATTGAATAACATCCATCCGATTATTCCTTCAAACATGACCTTAATCAGGTGCGATTCTAAACCTCCTCCTTCTCCTTTTGTTGATTCTGAGGCGGTGGTTAAAGAGAGCGAATCGATGCTGGAACATTTGAGTAGGTGTTTCTCCTTGAAGCCACTTCCAAAAAATCCATTTGCAGGGAGATAATGATCCTGCATACAAGCATAGGCTTTCTTTCTTTATTTTCCAGAAGAGGAGGAGGAAAGAGGAAAGACTGAGGCATGGAGCCTGGTGCCTTGCACAGATAACACTCCAGCTCATCCCGCTGCTGGCCTAAATGCCTGTTAATCTACTCCCCTACCCAATACACTGGGAGAGAGAGAGGGGGATAGGGGTAGAGGATGAGTGTGGGCATTGGATCATGTTTCTGTCGGCTTGGATGGCTATTGACCAGCCTCTATCTGCGGTTCTTTTCTGTCAATCAGGGGAAATTAGAGAGGAGTGGAGTGGGCAGAGGCACCCAGAGCCCAAATAAAAGGAGATAAACGGAGAGCAAGGAAGAGGAAGAGAGAAGAAAGTCAAAAGAGGAGAGAGAACAGAGCCAGTTAGCAAGGAGCGATTCAGAGAAAAAGAGTGAGAGAAGCGAGGCAGATGCACCTCATCACAACAACCACCTTTAACATGAAGACAAGGTTGTAACTCGGATAGCATACAAACCACGCCAGATTTGTGTCTCAGCAACTCAACGTTCGCTATAAGTTGTTTGCTAATTGGAAAGACGTTGCTACAACACTTTTTTCTTGATCATATGCTCCGAGCTAAGCTTACACTGATGTTGTGCCTCCTGGTGGTCTTTGTGACCTTGGATAAATCTTCTTCTTGCATGGTGAGAGTGTGAAGATATTACAAATGACTCAGTGCTCCTGTTAAGCTTAATTGGCACAACCTTTAAGGGAGATTATTTACCAAAGGGACACAAGGCTGCCTACATTAATGTATCTGGCTGCATCACACCACCCTATCGTTGATTATTTTCCTATAACAGAATGAGCCAAAGTGTTTTAATCCTCTTATTTCACATCAATTTCCCAACAATTACATTTTTCATTTGTTTAAAACATGACATCATCTGTTTTACCTACTTACAGTTACATTTAATGTTGGCAAATGTCCGGAGAGACATGTGACAAATGTGCAATGATAAGTGTACAATTCTTTGTCAGGTTTCCAGCTAGTCAGTGTGATTTTGCTCAAAAAAATATTCATTTTGTTTGCGACTAGACTCTGGATGTGGTTTAGAGAGTGATTGAGAGTGTATGCTGAACAGATCCTATCCACAGCTATTACAAAAAACAGAATAAATACAGGAAATAGATAAGAAACAAGCATATGGGGCACTTCTAGATGGAGAACAAGCTAATCAGGCTGTAGCAGGAACAGCAGGGCCTGTACATCATTAATTCGAAGAACTATCACAACCACTCAGACAAAAAAAAAAGTAGGGTTGCCAAAGCTATGCAACATTTAGTTGACTGTTTGTTTGGTTGCTTCGTTCGAATCAGCAACAAGTTAAAAGTTGGGTAATATGTAATCCCCAGACACTTAGTGTTGCCATAAATGTGTGGGAAGCCCAGACTTTTCAGAATATGTTGCACAGTGCATCCAAGGCTTATGGAAAAAAATAGAATATTGCGAGTATACATTTACAGTGCTAAAACACAACAATTGGCTAAACCCGTTGCATTGTAGAGACGTTTAATCGTGCGCATCCTGCCTGTACTGGCTGGATGTTTTGTACTATCTGTCGTCCAAAGGAAAAATGAAAAAAGCAATTTGCCATATGATTTACTCTTTATTCCAACAAAAATGCAACATGTTTATGGTTTTTCATCCTGTGTTATTTTAAGTACTGGTGAAATTCTAACAAGCATTCAAAAGTAAGTGTGTGTGCGTGTGTGTTCTACCCTACCCTGCGTTATCTAAACATGTGTGTACTATTTAAGCCTGGCTCCAGCGCTGCACTGCCACAAAGGCCTGCATCTATTAAAAAAAAATGGATAAAATCCCCCTAAGGGCTTCAGAACCATTACAGACAACAGGCATATTTGATTGGCTGCATTCAGCTGCCAAAGAGGGAAATTGAGTTGTCCCTGTAGCCCACAGGTAGCAATCACGCCACTCTCCCAAGCACTTTCTTTTCCTGTCTGTGCGCTGAAGACACTATTGAGCTGCTGGTTATTAACAGCCGACAGACAGTAAGCAAAATAGCGGCACGTGTTTGCATTCAGCTCTGAACTAAACTGCACTGCATTCAACTTGAGTGAACAAAGCCATAAAAACATGTCACTATCATCAGGGCTAAACATGTTACGACTGGACGGCAGTTCAGTTTTAACGAACTGTTAATTGGCGTAACGACAGTCGTTCACAGTCGTTCTTGAGATACGCGATGAGGACTGAGATCTGTCATTGTCTGAGAGAGAGCGAGAGAACGATGTGAAAAGAGATACAAGCCAGAAAGGACTTGACTCGCTAGTCAATATTCCTGTGAATACACAGACAGGAAAGAGACATCACATGGTGATGAAAAGAGAGAGAGAGAGAGCGAGAGAGAGAGAGAGAGGGAACTAAATTCCCCTGGCAAATAATGGGCTTCGTTGTGCCATTTAGATAACACTTTCCACAATAATCGAAAATATGCCGCCACTTGGATTACACGGAAGTGGAGACTTTACAAGAAAGTGCTGTGTGATGTTTCTTATCAGAGTGAGTCAGCCAATCAAATTAACGAAGATGAGATTCTATTAACACAAATGACAGGTGTCCATATTCTGGTTAAACTGTAGCAAGGATTCAAGGATGGCTGGTAGAAATGTGCTAGCAGGGCTATACCCTCTGTCTTTCAAAGATATAAAGGTTTATTTTTGGCATCCATATCAGATTATTTGCTGTTAACTCAAAATGTTTTTTTTTCTTTTGTGGAACCAAGTGCAACAGCGCCACCAATGGTCATAAGAAAAAACACAATGGTATTAAGAAGCAAGGTTAGGGCTGATTTCCTTCTAGCCCAAGACTATAGATTCATGAAGCACACATAGTCCAAGCAAAGTACAAATTACACAAAAGTACAAATGAGAACAGACAAGACTAGAGCCTTTCTTTTTTTTTTTTTGAACAAAATGATTACAACTTATCTATTTACCGTGTTTAGTACTCAGAGGAAACTACAACTGGAACTGCAAGGCTAACATGCTGCTATCAAGGAAGGGAAGCTTGTAGTTTAGCATTGTGCAAACAGCACACTTAAATCTTCACACATTTGCGTCAAGTGTTAAATATATGACAAAAAGTTAAACGCTAGGAGCAGCTATCCTGAAGTGGAATCCCATGACACAAGGTTGGTGTCATGCCGCACAATAATCTCATAGGACATGTGGCTGAAAGTTAGAAAGTGGCACTGTATGTAATAAATACTTATCTAGACACTATTACTGAGCCAAACTGTGTCATTTGCAGTGAACCTTCCTTATTTGGGAGCATCATTATCCTTGTAGCTCCAGCACAAAACTAAAGAAGTAGAATACAAAATACATCTTTGACAACGAAGTTATAAAATGAATTTTTAGGACTGCTCTAAAAAGACCCTCACCTCCACCGCATATTCTTTTGGGCTTCTATATTTAAAACATTACTCAAATCAGAAGGCTCTCCTTTCTCTTTAGTTTGCACAATATGCTCTCTTCTGGGCCGTTTCTCTCTCAGTCCCAAGCGTGTCTGTTACTAGTAGCTTTGTGTCAGAAGAAAGAACTCAGTGTCAGCACTGTCTGAGCCTTAATGATGTCTCGAGAACCAGACAAGAAACATAAACATCATGTTAACAGCACAGTAGCAGTCCTGCGCTAGCTTTATGGGCATTTTAGTTTAAAGAAGGCTGCAGAGAAATTCCACTCTCATTATGGATGCGGTGGATTGGTAAGAAACCTTAATTGTTCATTTGACCTATTTTCCGACAGTGTGTAACACTCAGGGGAGTGTGTTGTGTGATGTTTGTGTACGTTCGTCTGATTTCTTCCCAAGGTAAAACTCTTTATTTGAGCGTGTGGATGTTTTCTTTTCATCATCCCTACTTTTTTCACAAATGGACTGAAGAAGGTACTGACCGGAGGTCTCGTCCACGCGCTCCTCCACCGTGTGCTCCTTCTGCGGCACCCACTCGCTGTTGCACTTGAAGTAGATCTGCGTGGCAGGTGTGGCTTTGCAGTATAGATTGACTGGTTTGTTTTTGACAATGTAGGCCTCCTCGGGCTCCATCAGGAAGTGGGGGAGTGGCTCGGGCGGGTCTGAAGGAAAGGTCTCGGGAAGCTCGCCCAGTCCCAAGTAGTCATCATCTGTTGGAAGGAGAGAGAAAGAGAGAGAGAGTGAGAAGGGAGGGGATAAAGATCAGCTTTATAAACTTGATACATACATTACAGAGCAACATCACAGCTCATTTATCAATGAGGCAAATGTTTATACAAGCAGGTTTGGCAAGGAGACGTTTTGGGACAGGTTCCACATTGGCTCCGAGCTCCTGCTCTCTCCACCCTGAACCGCAGCTACCGTTAGCACTCTGAAACCAGTAGCAGCGACAGTGTTGGCTGTTAAGAAATGAAATGTGCACCTTTTTATATTTCCCCCAAACCAGGCTGCTTGCGGTTGGAGCCCTGTTTTCTTTCACAGCCAGTCTAGGGGCTTCTGGTGTACTTAATTCCTCAGATATTTGGGCTGCAGATGGTTAAGCCCCCTGTAATTATGGCTCTCTTTTATCAGCATGCCTCTCTCTGTCAGGCTGCTGTCTGGCCCCATCAAACGCACTCCTATATTTATCAGCCCATTTACAAAATGAATCTCTGGCACTGGATGTCCAAAGAACCTCTCAAAATTCCCTCTTGAACATGGAACACTAGCCAAAGGCTTAGTACCACTTGAATATGACACATGCATGTGCGCACACACACACACACACATCTGCACAAAGATGGCCCTCTTGGTTTGTCATCCCGGCTCAATATCCGGCCTTTGACTCTGCAGACAGGGGAGGAAACCCATTTGCAGAGCCCATTTGTCACCTCTGCTCCGTTTTCTATTCCTAACACCCAACTGCTAGACATCAATTATTTACCCCCAATAGGAATGACTCTAGAGAGGAGGCGCATCACTTCCTGTGGCAAAAAGGTTAAATCACCACATTGGCGATCCTTCCCCCTGGCTTGGTTTTCAGCCCGCTCTTCAATCCTCGAGTTCTCTGTGTCTTAACAAATCTCGTTGGGGCAGGAAGACAATATCGCGTCAATATGGCCTCTGATGTCACAGCCCTGCCTGTATGTCAGTATCTATTCAGCATGAGTCAGTGTGTGCCACCATAGCAGCAAAGAGGGAGGAAGAAGAGTGCAAAGTGCATAAGATGCAAGGGAAATGGTGGACGGAGTGCAGGAAAGCTGAGGCTGCTCCGGGCACGGAGTCTGCTTTTTATCACAGCCTGCTCTGGGATCACACCTGCACTGTCATCAGCCTCTAGTCATCTGCTAATTGAAGAGGAGCGGTAAACTCTAGCTGACCCCTGGGCTGCGGCTTTATAGCCTTAGGGTGTGTATATACCAGTAAAGAGAATAAGAAAAAGAAAGAGCATATATATATATATATATATATGCACTACACACTTACACAATGCACTACACACTTGCAGCAATGTATTTATCTATTAAAGGAATAATTCTTAAATTCTTAACACATCAATGAACAATGTGTTATTATGGGATACCAGTGTAGTTATGTGTGCAAGTAAACGGAACTACTTTTTACAGTATTGTTTCAGTTTTGGAAAGTTGGCTAAGCTGCATAATAACAGCTTAGGTAAATCATTTTCTAATGTTTTATAATAATAACTTCATATTTATATTAGGTTGTCAACAATTTTAAAAGCTTATTGACAGAATTCTACAACTGCCCCTAGGCTTCTATTCTTCGTGAGTTTCCCATAAGCAGATGTTCTGTTTTATTTATAGGTACAGGGAAACGTGGAAGTTCTTGTTCATGGTAATCACACATGTTACAGATACGGTTAATAGAGATAAGGTTAAAAAAAAACAACACTGGAGTATTCCTTTAATGGATATAAGTATATGAGTGAGTTACAGGTATTTGGTCTGTGGTACATAAACAAATGCTACATATACTGTACAGTAAACAGAGATGCTGAAAAGCTCCTTTAAACAAGCTCTATTTTAATCATGTGGTATTATCTCCTAAAATTGTGCATTTTAAATTTGAAATAGAATAGTGCTAAAATGATTTTTCTCCCCTCTAGATCAAATGTTATGCACTCAATTTCACTAATAAATATGACATTGGTCATGCTCAGGCTGAGAGATGTGGAGAGAAATATGGTTTTTGATAAATGTGATTTTATTTCCTGTCTCATTCTCTTCATTTCTTTTTTACGCTCACATCTGTGAACACACCTGCCATGCTTTTGGATGTGTGTTTTTTCTGATATTGGTTTACACTGCTAATAAATTAGACAAATGTGAGAAATACTACGTGTGCAATTTTAAAATAAATATTACAACCGTGCCTGTATAATACCAAAACAGATGACATGGGTCAGTGAATATATTATAGATAAGGTTGAACATCCTGCTGAGCTGGGTGTTTACTGAAACGCACAAAATAGAGTTTGGGAAAATCGGCTTTCCGCATGCCTGAGAATGGAAAAGGGTGTCAGGATCTGGGAAACGCAAGTGCACGTTTTATCAAATTCATGCTCTGGTGCAGCTATTATCCCTGGACCAGAACCATGACCCAGTAAAACAGCTGGCCTCATCAGCCGATCATTATTAAAGTCAGACTGATAAACATACAGGCAGACAAAACACACAGAAATATGCAATGATTTAAAGACATAAACACAACACACACATACACACAACCTCTTCACCTCAGTATTGATCTCAAACACTGTCCTTGTCGATTCCTGTGTAAATCCACAGATTTACATATTAGACACCTAAACAGTGCTTGACGTTGTTCTATACACAGTAACATTTTCCCAGAAATATTCAGATATAGTAAGAGAACTCATTTTCCTGCCAGAACCAAATCAAATGCTAGGACAAAACATTTGAAGTGAAGTTAAGTGAAGCGTGGCCAAGTATGGTGACCCATACTCGGAATTTGTGCTCTGCATTTAACCCATCCAAGTGCACACACACAGTAGTGAACACACACACACACCCGGAGCAGTGAGCAGCCTTTTTTTGCTGCGGCGCCCGGGGAGCAGTTGGGGGATCGGTGCCTTGCTCAAGGGTCTCACCTCAGTCGTGGTACTGAGGGTATTTCCTCAGTAAGTATCATATGTAAGTAAAAAAGCATCATTAGCTAAGTTAGCTAGCCAGGTTTCTTTGCAAACCTTAGCTAGTTAGGTTGGTTTGTTAGTTTAGACTATTTATATGAGGTAGCTCAGTCAAGCAAGTAAGCTAACTGAATGAATGGAGTAGCTAGACCAGATGTATATGTTTGCTATAGATTTAGAAGAATTCAAATAATTCTAACCTGCATCTTAATGAAACAGATTTTTAAAATACATGCCATCTATTCAAATTTTTAAATGTGCTAGCCCTTTCATATGTGCTGTGTCCTTATTGATTTCCTTTCCTCAGTATTACTCAGATAAAGAATTTTACAGCCACATCCCAGACCTTGACCTAGAAACTGCCTTCAAAAACCCAGCACACTCATTTCTCTCTCTATCCCTCGCTCTAGCATTTCTTCCCTATCATTTAACTATATCAGAGATCAGACAGCAGCATGAAAGGATTCTGTGTGCACTCGCAATCACCAGCTACCACTGAGACCAAAATATTATTTGCTCCCATATAAACATGCTCCATGAAAAAAACGGGGAGAATCTTAACATTTATCGACCTGCCAACCTTCATTCGTTTTAACATCAGAGTACGCTGGTCCGAGTTATCACTCAATTCTTAAAATGAGCCAACTGACATATACATCTGGAATGATTGACAGCTGCACAGGTGTTCTGAACTCTCCATTAATAATGGGCACCCCTGGAAGCCACGCCCCTTGTTCTTCATCTCACATTAGTAATCTTTCAACCGGTGCCCTCAATCGACTCGATTTTCTCACTTGAAATATGCACTGACACGGCGCTGTTGCTTTCTGTCAGGGTAAATGGAGAATGATTTGAGTTCATTAATGTGAAATAAAATCGATCAATGTATGTTAGACTGAGCTAATATTACACAAGTGTATATTTAACATCACTTAATGTTCAGCCGAAAATGGTCAAAACAGCACTTTCTCATTTCGGATGAAAATTTTGACTGGAAAAAAAAAATCCTATAACAAAGTGTAAAATAAAACACTACAAATCATTTTTATATATTTTTGTTAATTTTGCTATCCAACTTATTTTTCAAACATCACCTGATGTTAGCTTGTTCATTGTCTAGCATGTCTAACATTCATTAACCAGTTAAATTTTTTCAGCATTGACTGTAACGTGTATTTTCTAGTTAGCTATGTAATTTTCTTTACTAAATTTAGTAAACATGCTAGGTTGCCACTCTTTGATGGGGCGCTCTGGGATGTAATTCAAGAGTAGGACGTGTTATCATGAAAGCCATCTTTGTTGTCTTGTGTCTATTGTCTAGTGTTACTTGACCCTCCGTTACCTAAGTTAGCTAGCTAATTTACTTTTAAAACATTACCTGACAAAAGCTTGTTCATGTATTATCTAGAGTTACTTGAATATTCATTAGCTAAGTGAGCTAGTCCATTTTCGTTTTGAGAAAAGGCTGACCCCCAAAAAAAAAAGATGAAATAGACTTACAAAGTACAAACTCTAACACTTTGTAAGTCTATTTAATCTTTTCCGGGTTAGATTTTCAGCCAACTCATTTTAGTTTTAATGATTAATTAGAAAGTGATTAAAAGCACTGTTTGTTTCTTTGCTCTCCTGACAGATATGTGGAAAGTTGTAAAAGGACTAGATAGAAAAATGTACTGTGTTTTTTTTTTTTACTGTGTATTTAGTTTAAATAACAGCCTTTCCTCCTCTCCATTCAGCAGGACTATGGATTATTCTTCTTTGGGGTTGGCAGGTCTGCATTTTTCTTTCAACCAGTTCTTTCCAGAGAGGGGGAGAGATACAGAGATAGGCAGAGATAAAGAGAGATGCATGTTTCCACTGTGGTCACTACAACAGAGCTCACATTACTGTCGCTGTACTGTCACTGTACTGCCAGGGAGTCCTGTCAAATCCCATGAGGCTAGCTATAAAGAAGGGTGCTAACAGATACGAAGTGTACAACCTCCATGGAGTAAAGATGCATAGCAGAAAGAATCATGCAGACCCTGTGCACCCCATCTGTATGCCATCATGTGTGTGAGTGTTTCTCCATGCTAGGTTGCCACTCTTTGATGGGGCGCTCTGGGATGTAATTTGAGAGTGGGGCCTGTTATCACGAAAGCCATCTTGGAACAGTCAGACTGGAACTCAACCACACCTCACCCTCTTAACACTGGGCCTGCGAGCTTTCTTTCTTTCCAAACAAATTAAAAAAAAGCAGAAAAGAATCTGAGTTCTGGGGGGAAAATGCAGCCACAGAGCCATGACACAGTGCTAGGTTTTGCCTTCTAGCATTGCATTTGTTGATTTAAAGCAGTCTTGGTCATGCCCCTTGAAAAACAGGACAATGCGCTTAAAGCAATTAACATTTTCAGGTAGCTTTTTTTTTTTTTTTTGGCAGAGTTGTTTTTCAAGTTGCTCTTGCTGCCTACACTAACCTACTCTACGAGTTTATTTTCCCCTGCAATAACCAATTCTGCAATTTTTCTTTAATCAGTAAACATAGCAGCTTGCTAACGTGTCGGCATTAAAAACTCATTTCATAAGTTTTATGAGAAATTATCATTGTATATGCAACTATTCTCCATAGTTTATATCATCACGTCTGAGAAGTGGTGCTTTCTGCGGCTAAATATAGTCATTAATAATGATGCGGCCTCATATGTGGGCGCTTGCTGTTTACACACTTCTGCATAAGCAGATTATATTAATACATTCATCTCATAAAAAAAGCCAATTGCAGAGCTGCTTTGACACTTTCAACAGTTTTTTTTCTGCCACCTTTGGCACAGATGAAAAAAATTCCCAGCAACATACACCACAAAGTCTTTATTTTCCATTCACATACACTATATTACCAAAAGTATTCGGTCACCTGCCTTGACTCACATATGAATTTAAGTGCCATCCCATTCCTAACCCATAGGGTTCAATATGATGTCGGTCCACCTTTTGCAGCTATTACAGCTTCAAC
>CM075019.1:4361590-4404926 GCA_037576675.1 Pangasius sanitwongsei
GGCCAAGTGATTAGGACACCTGATTCTGATCATTTGGATGGGTGACCGAATACTTTTGGTAATATAGTGTATATGTTGTCAGGGAAAAATATTTTTATTTCCCAAGATACTCAAAAGGAACAACACACAACACGGCTCCTTATGACCGACCATCTTCTAAAATTATATTCAAGCCAAAGATACAAAAGATCCACCATAGTTATAGAGTGGGTGTACTCCAGGTCTGTGATTTAGCAACTTTTTATTTCCTCCCCTCATTCATGTGAATGAGAATATATGAACTTTAATTGTAGACCTGGTCAGCTAGAAGAACATTACATACTAAGGTTTCTGTCAAAGAAAGGGCCTGTGAATGATTTACACGTAAAAGGCTGTCTGCCTGTGTGCCAGCCATTTTGTGATGTTTCAGTTGTTCACTATATTAAGAATTAATTGGTGTATAAAGATATATATATAATGTGGTAACAATATGTAAATGGTAGTTTATTTTGGTTTATACTGTATACATCAAATTGCTTATTAGCAATTTGCACTTCTGTATGGCCGTGCTCATTTATAATTATATATGTACGGGACAGGAGGGTAAATTGTATTGCAAATGTCGGGGTGTAGAATGTGGGATAAATACAGATAAATATTCAGACCACATTTTGCTTCACGTTCCACTCCGTGTACCATCACGCTCCACTACTTCATGTCACCGGATTTCATTGAAACCTTCAAAGCAATAAATGATAAAAGGTTTGATTTAAACTTGCCGAAAACAGCTCACACTCCTCAATTCGAAACACTGGAACACTGGAACCTTTACTGTGTAATCAAAGGTGTACCTCAGGTCTGTAATTAGGGACCTAACTTTTTTTTGGTTAATATGAATGAGCAATGCTATAAAATTGTGTTCAAGGACTGTGCACAAAAGGGTTGCATGGAAACAGAATTGTTCCTGCAGGAATGATTCATACTTAAAAAAGCTGCGGTCCTTTTGGAGTCCTGTATATAGAGGCCAATCCGGCTAATCTCACTACAGAGCAGTACATTCTCCTAAGGTCGCTCTCCTCCAGATGCAGCTCTACACTACACAACATCTGAAGCGATTAGCTTCACTTGCAAAGTGCACACACCGGCTTTTAACCATGACCACTATTTGCTTTCTTTGTGTCTGTGAAACTAGTACAAAGCCACTACCAAACTGGTGACACATCACAGACAGGGCTTTTTTGTTCCTCTGAAGGGAAAAAAAAGGGAGGATCATTTTTGGAGATATGGTTGTGAGAAAACTACTGATAACCACCCAGAATAAAGGTATGATCACACTGATAGCACCACCATGCAGATCAAGGTGGTGTGGAGTGTATAAAACCCCACACTACACCTCTGAGGTAAAATGACACACTTGGGTGGGTCGGAGGTGCTTTGTAGTTTACTGAGCTTCAGGCATCTTCAAAGCCCAAATATTCATCTTTAAAATACACACACAGACACACACACATACAGTGTTCTCTTCTAATGTGAGGTCACATGGAGTAAAACGTCATCGTCAGGGCCTCTTAGTTCAGGTTCAGCGAAGAGCCTCAGAAACAAAACCTCACTGTCATTGGGCTTAATTACTTTTTCATTTGAAGAGAGACTTCCCCCGAGCAGCATCCACCTATCTGAGAAGGCTTTAATCCAAATTGTTGATGGATTTTCTCTGAGTGAAAAAAATAGCCAAGAGCTGGATTAAAATATCTGAAAATCATCTAATGCACAGTTATGATGTGGTGCCTTTACATCTGAAGCACATCAGAGAGAGTGGGATAGCACTTCAAGAGCTGCAAGATAGCTGCATTTTTTTTGGGGATGACTTTCATTAGCACCGTTGGGTGTGCTTTCCGAGAGGTTATTGTGAACAAAGCTGGAGAATTAAGTGTTTGATTTAAACTCTGAAAGAAAATTGCATTTCAATGCTTTAGGAATATCGGATGGAGACAGATAAGTGAAGAATAAAACACTTCGGTTGTGCTGTTATAGGAAAATAATCAGCAACGGGGTGGTGTGATGAAGCGGAGTTACTGTTACCACCCCATTTTCCAATAACAGCTCTTCCTGAAGTGTTTTATTACAAGTTTTTTAATTAATTAAAGATAAATGGTACCATTTACCCATTTACAGAAACATATAAAATGTTGTGGAAGGCCTGCAAACTTTTTCCTCGATCTTGAAGTAAGGCAAAAAACAACCACAACTTGTCGTGCTGCTATGAAACCGGAAACCGCAAAATCGTCTTTCCTGAAGTGCTAGTGCTGAAACTGGAGACTCCTTCCATAAATCTGTTGAATCATCAACTTTTGACCAATCAGAATCAAGAATTCAACAACACTGTGGTAAAGTTTGTTACTGCATACAGCTACTACGGATATCCACTACAGCGGATGTATAACTGTTAACTGTATGCAGCATTCCCGACACCCACAGTTGCATATCTATTTCTTTTTTGCTCCCCAATGCCTCAGACAGCTGTAACAGCAGCTGGAGGATGCTCCTCCCTGACACCATTGTAAAAGATAAGCTCCATTCTATCACCAGATTTATCGTTCCCAAGAAGGCACTGTATCAAGCGAGCTGCTGTTTTCCCCTGCCATGCGAGGAGAGTCGAGCGTGAATGCGGACGAGCGCTTGCATAAATCCTGCCTGTCCCAGAGAAAGAGAGAGAGAGATAGAGAGAGGAAGAAGAGATAAAGAAGGAACTTACGATTCACGGAACATAACGCATAGAGCCGAGATGAAAGATGATGCGTTTTTAAGCGCGCGAGTGACCTCGGCCTAGCGACCTGACCCGTTTCATAAATAAACATATGCTCGCCTTCAACCTGAAGCCCGAGGGCTGCCTGAAGGGCGAAGTAATCCAGTTAAAATCTTAATCTCCTCTTTGCTGGCTACCGAGCGCTAATGCAGACATTTATTATGGGACGCCTTGCAGTAACAGGGAGGAGACCCACTCATGCGGATGTTTATCGACCATCATTAGCATCTGGCTGACCCCCTCCTCCACACTCTTCTATTTTCTAATGGGCAAAAGGCAGCCCATACACACACACACACACGCGCCCACCCACCCAGCCACCACTCCCTTTATCAGGCAGAAAGTTAAGACTCAGGAGGCAGCATGATTAAGCGAGAGATGGGTCCGATCAATCCCTTGGCGAAACATTCCATTACAGTGGCCAGCTTAACGGGGCCTTGGATTTACCTACAGAGTTAAATAAAACAAAATGAATTATTCAAACTGAGTTCACAGTTAAAGTGGTAATGGTGGAGGTGTTCTGTGAATTCCAGTACACACAGCTCTTATATTGTATGTAACTATGCACAAGATTAATCTGCCAAAAATTGATTTTAGTCCTCCTCACCGACATCGAAGCAGTGGCATTTTGGAAAAAATATAAAACACAGCTCAGAGATAAGATTATGAAACCTGTTAATTAGGAAAAAAATGGACACTCTGTCACCTTGTGTGCCTAGAAGCAGGAGGTAAGAAGTAGTGTATGTGTGTGGGGAGTGGAGTGTGTGTGTGTGGTCGTCTGGAGACAGCTAAGCAATGTGATTACCGTACCTGGTGTACAACCTCAGAGATGGAGAGCCCGCTCCTGAGAGATGAGTGTGTGCCACACACTTGCTCTGTATCATTTCTCCGGGTCAGATGTGCCACGGTGCACAAAACTGATTGCTTGAAAACAAGGTGGCCATAACATTCGTTCTATTTTCCATTCTCCTTGAATCTGAACCCGGTTCGAACCAAATCAAACGGAAACCTGTGTGGAGAGGTGACAAATTTCCCCGAGCATGCTAAGAGGCCGACCTTCGCCTGGAAATGTGCATAACCTGAGTGCTGATGGAGTTTCCGCTGATAGGTGACGACCTTACAGGGGGCAAAGCCATCATGGAGCTGGCGTTTCTCCAGAGACAGAGGGAGGGAAGACTCGGGATTGTAGCTCCATCTTCACTTAGGATCAAGGGATTAAAAAAAGCCTGACACTTCGTCTTTAAAAAGGTTGTGTCTCACATGGCCTAGAACTGAGCCAGAGAGTGATAGAGTGAGAGAGAAAGAGGGAGAGACGGGGTGCTTGGCAGTAAGCGGACTAGCAATAGAGGTCTAAACTGAGAAAAGGGCACTCCAAGGACGCCACCCGGCCATAGTTCGAGTGCTCATTTCTGACCCAGTGTGTGACCTGCTGGGACCATATGCTCTAAAATACACACTGCATGTCCTCACAGAGAAACGCTGCCACACATATCACATTCCTTCAGTATCTGCAATCTCCATTCCGAGAAGGAAGCGTAAAAGGCCACACATTCCTGCCTTATTACCACTGAAAGGAATACGCATCGCTTGCTGTGGAAAAATTCATTCTTGGGGTGTCATGGAAACAAAACGTGTACTGTGATGAGGAAAGTAGCTCAAAATTGTCATGATATCAAAATAAACCTCAGTGCAACTCTTGTACAATCACAGCTGCATTGTTGCACGGAATTGCAAAGCTGGGCATTCTTCTTTGAAGCCTCGCAAAAGGATGTTTTTTTCACTCGTCTCTTTGTGGCAGACATGCGCAGCGATTCAGCTATAAAAGACATCCAAGGAAGCTTATGAACAACAGAGGAGGAAACATATGAAAATCTGTTGCTTTCTACTTTATCTCCCTCCACTGCTGCTCGGTTTCCCCGGATGAAAAGCCATTTTGTTGCTTGATTGGAGAATGATGCTGCTACTTAGAGCGTGGCACCATCAGCCAAGGGGGAGGTAAAAAAACAAGGGAGAGGGATGTGACTCCCTGGGGCGCAGTCTCTGTGATGGGTGGGCTGTCAAATGCCCCATTGTCCAAATTACCCAGCGAGCAGCGTGTCACCGCCTGGGACTAATTTACGGCCGCACGCACGCAGCCGTAGCTCGCCACACAGAGATCCGCTCGAAGCTGGCGCGATCACGCAAGTCGCTCTGACTCCTGTCTGTCTGCCGCTCGAGAGTTTGGCTTCATGATGTACTGCTGAGCAGCACACTTCCCCGAGCCAGTGCATCACCATCAACAACGCGATCAATGAAACTCTATACACAGACAATGATACAGACTTCTGGCCTTGCTGCACCTCATGACTGTCTTTACTATTGATATATTATTGTTTAGTCTCATTTAGTCTTAGTTTAGTCTACTCCTATTTCTTAATATGAACACTGCAGTAGCTTTTTTTCAATTTTTGATCTATGCACTCAATTTTTTCCCCCTTAAAAACAACAGTTTTATGTGACCTTAAAGTCCCCATGAAGTGCCTTGAAACGCACAGTGTTATTCATCGTGTCAACGTAATTTCCATTGAAACAGGGAGTCAGGGCGGGACGTACTGAATGGCCCCTCCCCCTTTTTTAATAGCCTGTAGTGTTTAGTTTACCTCACAGCCCAGGCTAAGCTGATATAATTTCTCTCGCTCAACAACGGCAGCTTCGGCAAGGTGACTTTTATAATGTAGGGGACGGGACACTTCGGAGTCTAGAGGGTATTTGACTGGACAGAAAATCTGATGAGAAGCTGTGGGGCAGAATGATGTCATCAAAATTGTGGATCCATATTGGTGGTAGAGAGAGAGACTGTAAATATGGAATGCAGTTATCTTCTAAATGCAAATTTTGTCATTGTTTTGGAGCACACTGGCTTATATATAACCTTAAGGCTAACATATTCATACTAAAAGCCACAAAACCTCAATTTTGATTTCATGGAGACTTTAAGAAAAATAAAGGGGCTACTTTTATTTTAGTTAATATATTACTTAAAGCAGGTAACTTTTCTAACAGCGCCACATTTTACTCTATTTACTAAGAATCTTTTTTTTTTTTTAAATGACAAAGTACAAGTAAAATACATAAAGGAATAAAAATGAATAAATAAAAGTAACACTACAACAAGAATTAACAAGTAAACACAAGCAAACAAAAATTAAACAGAAAGCCAAAAAAAGTTACATTTAAAACTTAAAAGGTTTTAAACTGGTAATAGCCAGAGCATGTAAATGCCTTAATATCATGGGGTTGTGGGTGTATGTTGGTAAATGCAGGTAAAATGAGACCATCATTAGTGTAGCCTTCGCTGACAAAGAAAGCCGAAGGCCCCACCCAGAAGCTTTTTAAAATGCAGCTGAGAAGACAAGTGGTGAGGTCACGGCCTGACTGATGTGTGGACTTAATGACGGTGCGAGCCACCGCTTCACAGCCTGCCCCCCCACTGCCCCCGTCTCATCTCGTCACCTGTCACACGTGTCACACTGGCACTGCTGTGTGGGGGTTTGCGGGAGAGGGAGGGACGTCTCACTCCTACAGTGAGCCGAGCCGAGCGAATCGAAGGAGCCATCTCGTGCCCTGTGACCTCACACTGTGCCCATTGAGCCGCCAGCTGCTAATTGGCGAGAGTGGTACTCCGATACATCTCCACCTCTGCTAGCAGCAGGGTCGTTACTCGGAGGCGATGGACGAGGCGAGCTAGCACTCATTACTGCACCTCAAGAATATGAGAGAAAAACGGACCAGACGGAGACACAAGTGATAAAATGGATAATTAATGCGGTGGCCACTGTTTTTTTTTCTTTCCTGAGAGAGATGACACGAACACAAAAAAGGTCACCGTGGACGAAGCTACTTTGTATGCAGGCGGGTTTGCAAAAGATATTGCATAATGCTAATGTTTGCACAGAAAACTGGCTAACCAACCTAGCTCTTCAGTAACACTACTGTTCAAGTAACACTAGTTATACAACAGCGCTATTGAATTCTCAATTCTGATTGGTCAGAAGGTGTTGATCAATTTCCTCAGTAGTTCTGGCTGTAGGTCAAATCACACATTTATATTAATGCGTTTGCTTTAATACACCATCGTTTCTATAGTAACAGCTCCTTCAAAGGGACTTGTATGGCGGACGCTCCCCATAACCTAGGGCTCATAATAAACAGATAGTAAAAAAGTGGTGATGTTTAACAAAGAAAAATGTCTGTAAGGAGACGTTCAGAAGGAGTCTCCAGTTTCAGTGCACAGGAAAGTCTTCAGAACACAGGACTTTGCACTTTTCAGTTTCTTGGTACTTTTTTTTTTTGTCTTATTAACTTCAACTGAGAGAAAAGAAAGGCTGGTGAGGGACAAGTCTTTATAGCTGTAAGTGATAACAGGAGCTAATTTGTTTCATGGACAGTCCACAACATTAAATGCAACTAGAAATGGATAAAAAGTATGACGTTATTTGTTAATAAATAAAACAAAATTAATTTTTGGCAAAATTGCTGTGGTATTAGATGAATAAAATACTTCAGGGTGGTAAGAGTAACTAAGCCTTATCACACCACCCCGTCACTGAGTTCCAAAATGTTTTATTCCTTAGATAATACATTCACTCAAAGCAAGTAAATAATATTTGTAATTTTGCACGCATATTTACATATATAATATCTTGCCAAGTATATCTAGGTCTTTAGTATGTATATTTATGTTCGGAGCTGTAATGATCAGCAGCATTACCATTGCTCCACACGAGGAAACAAAAAGATGCTGTTGCTGGCAATCCGAGCTCTGTGCGCCACCTTTCACACAACATTCAATGAAATATTACAATTTATGATTTATGTATTTCCCTAAGAGCTCCAATATACTCATTTCTGCTTCGCGTGGATTTGGGCGTCACTCTTTTAATAAGCTTTTAGCTCCTAGTGAACCAACAGGCTAATTAAACTATTTATATTCCCTGTCTGATTGCGGAGTGGTTCGGCAGTGGTCCGCCCACTGGCATCAGAGCACTTTTTGGTGTTTAATATTCCGCGCGGCGATGAGAGAGCAAGAGTTTAAAGCTTATTTGCAAATCAGACGAAGACTAAATATTGGAGACAATTAACGATGACCAATTCACACGCAGCATCAAAAGGGCGCTGCGAGGAGATGAAAGTCAGCAGAACATGGCTGCTCATCAGGGAGTGAAGGTTCACACACTCTCACATACACACACACACACATCTCCCCTAATGCCTAATGATGTTCATCAACTTGAGCAATTCACACATGCAGGACAATTACTATGTCAGACTTTTTGACAAATCATCAGACATTAATAGATAATGGCATTGTGTCTGACTACATACACACACACACACACACACACACACAATCCTGGTGGGTGGTATACTGCTATAAATGAGACAATGATAGAGCTCAAGATGCATCACTGTTAGTTCAAGATTTAAGGCTGTTTTTTCCTCCATCGTTCCTGTGATCAAAACGTGGTTAAAGATTTTCACTACAGTCGTGAATTTTGACCCCCTTGCCCCAGCGTGGATCTGTAACGCATAAATCAGGCATCACATTCAGTTACCACAAAAAACAGAGCAGCTGTGAATAATCTCTGAATACCAGACAACAAACAATCCAGAAAATAGAAGAACAGTGATTTCTAGGGATATTTTACAGTAATACAATATCGAGGATGTAATTTTTATTCATTTTTGTCAGTCATTTCCATTTACATAAATGCACAAATGAAAACATAAAAGGAAGATGAATCCACGATGAATGAGATGCATATAAATTTTTATAATTAACCTGTGATCTTCAATGGCATCCAAGATTTATTTTGTAATAAAGTTCAGACTATTTGACTATTTTCACATTCTTTTAGTGATATGTTGGTCTATTGTCACTTTGCTTAATGCTTTCCTACATCCTTTCCTGTTGATAGTGTTGCCAGTGGGATTTACCCCTTACCCCGAGTGATGCAGTGGCGCTTTGGAACACTCTGCTCACTCTTTTTTACACTCTGCCCAAACAGATCAGCTTGTTAATACCACCGTCAGTGCCATCGCGCTCGTCATCTCGGAGATCCCCAGCTAGCCGGTTCCTGTAGCTGCACTTCATTCTGGATCTTCAGAGTTCAATGTTGGCACCAGCGTCTCCACTACTTTTAGGTTAGATTGCTCATTAACGTTAAACAGCGTGTGCGAGGAAAGAAGCTGGTATCTTTAATGTGTTTCATGTGTAAAAAATTCTAATAACTTTACATTTAAATTGAAGATCTTTGATCTTGAAATTGAAGTCAGCATGTATACTGGATAGCAATGACCCTTAACACACACTCACACACACTCTCACACACTCTGAGTCTTTCTCACACATGCACCGGAGCTCGTCATTGTGATTGAGCTGAAGGACACCGAGAACTGAATGTGTCATTGAGTGGGAGACAGCCTCTTGAGCCGGGTACACTCTGAGAGTCTGTCTCACTGCCCATGTGAGTCAATTTATTTCCACCTCTCTCTCTCCCTCTGTCTCTGCCTCTGTCTCTCTGTGTCCCAGCACCTCATCCCTCCTCCATTCCCGAATTCTCCAATCTCAAATTCATTCCATCCTGAATTAAGCAAGTGTGAAAAAGTGTGCTGAAATCCTCTCTCTGTCACACATTCCCTTCCCTAAACTCTAGCAGAAAAAAAAGAGAGATCATCCCTGACCTCGAAAAGACCCATTTTCCCCTGCTTTCTCTTTTCAACTCTAATTAATACCCCGGGCCCTCTGTGTGGATGAAGTGCGGGTGAGAAAAAAAAAAAAAAAAATCAGAGGATTGCGGATTTAAGCACACTTCAGACTCATCAGAGACAATGTAGGTGGCTGTGTAGCTGAGAGGAGAGTGTTGATGTTTGTGCTAATGCGACGGGGCGTACGTAAGAGGCTGAGTCGCAAATCTGAGCCTGCAGCAGTCAGGAAGTGAGCAGAGGAGCGCAGAGAGGCAGGTTTGAGGTAGAGCGAGCTAAGCTAATGAGACGACCCGCTTGATCTGAGCCCCGGGCGAGAGAAGAGAACCGCTCCACCTCATTCTGTCATTGTCAGAAGGAACACAATCTCTTACACTTTAACACACACCTAGGTGTTTTGACAATTTTTATTTGAGTGTGTGTTTGTGTGTGGTTTAGGATGAAGGTGGTTGTTTGGACAGCGTGAAAAGATGGAAGCGAGAGGAAGTGAGCTCAACCATGTGCCAGTAATGGAGGTGTTAAGTGTAAAAATGGCACAGAGTGAGAGTGCTCATGAACAGGGGATGGGGGGTGGCTGTAGTAGACACACACACACACACACACAGAGAGAGAGAGAGAGAGAGAGAGAGAGCTATTGTAGTCAGAAGTCTTCAGTCGTTTGGTCACTGTTGAAGTAGGTCAACCAGATATAACAGAAGGGCAACAAGGGGCAAAGTGCCATTAGAGAGATAGAGTGAGTGAGAGAGAGAGAGAGAGAGAGAGAGAGGGAGACAGAGAGAGAGTAAACAACAGAGACAGACAGATGAAGAGAAAGAAACAGGGAGAGACAGAAAGAAAGAGAAATAAGACAAACTGAGAGGAAGAGAAGAGAAAAAGAGAGCAAGAGCAAGCAAAAAAAGGAGAGAGAGACGAGTCAGACAGAAAGATGGAGGAAGAGAGAAAGAGAGAGAGAAAGAGACAAAGACAGACACAGAGACAGAGAAGTGAAAGTGAGAGAACTGAGAGAGATAGAGCAAGAGAGAGACAGAGGGAGGGAGAGACATAAGGAGAGAGAGACAGAGAATGAGAGAGACAGACAGAATGACAGTAAGTAAAAAAAGAGAGTCAGAGACAGAGAGATACAGAGAGACAGAGAGAGAGAGAGAGAGAAAGAGAGAGAAAGAAAGAGAGATTTCGGATCCCCTACTGAGACAGAGAGCTGATGGAGACCCACGCATCACTGGCCAGTCACAACACTCACTCAGTCAGCCACAACACCCTACAGGCCGCCTGCTCTTTCTCTTTTACAAAACACACACACACACACACACACACACACACGGACCAATCACACTTGCACACAGACACAGGCACATGCGTACACACAAACACCATACACTATCATTACGCTGCCTGTACCTCCCTATTTGCATTTTCACAAGAAACTTAAAGGACAAGTAAACACAAACAATGAGACACAAGTCTGAAAACAAATACACACACCACTAAAAGGGGCACAGTGGGAAAAACCATGCCGGGAATTTATTTTGCAAACACACATTCACAACGTACGGTTATTTTTTTTACACTAGACCAGAGATATGAGTTGTCTAATGTTGCATTTGAGCTCCTGCCATCGTGCAAGGTTTGAGAAGTGGGTAAAAGAAAACAAACCCCATATCACCCAGATCATATCAGCGCCACCAAGCAGAGCTCACTGAAGCTCATCGGTGGCCAGCGGACAAAGACTGCTTTCCAGGCCATTGCGTCCGTCCTGGCACTCCTCTCGTCTGTCTCTGACCTCTCCCGTCCGCCTGCTCTCACTTTCTTTCCTTCTCCAACTCTTCTTAGTGCAAGAGGATACTGTCCCTCATACATAAGTCATGAACAGGGAGGCTATCTTGAGGAAGGGTTCTTCTGAGGTAGCATGTGCCCCCTGTGCCTCTCAAACCCCTCATCTATGCAAGACATGTCAAAGCTAAACTGAATCGAGATAGTAATATCAACGCTGGACTGAGAAGGCCCAAGCTGAATCGGGCCAGAGTAGACAGCAAGAATAATTCTATTATTCCACGTCTAGCAAAGGGAACAGTAAAGGTTCCCAGGTAAAGATTTTAAAGAAGTTTGTGAGTCAAAACATCACATAACACATGATGAACCCAGTAGAACAATCTTGGCAAATATTTGCCTTTGTAAACATCATCAGTGGCCACACTATCCTGGTCCAGGTCATGGATTCTATCCCGGAAGAATTGGGCTAAGGCAGGGAGTTCACCCTTGATGGGATGCCAGCTCATCACAAAGCACCATGGACACACACTCATTCACACCTAGGGGCAATTTGGCATAGCCAATTGGTGGAAGGAAACCAGAGAACCCGGAGAAAGCCACGACGAAACTTTACCCAGACAGTAACCCAAGCTCAGGATCAAACTAGGAACCCTGGAGCTGTGAGAGAGCACTGCAACCCGCTGCCTCATCACGCTGTTAGCAAATCTTGATGAAATAGTTCGTCTATACAAAGCACTTAAATAGTAAAGTAAATGGCACATACACACCTCGAGTGTGTGGCTGCTCAGTAGATGGTTTCTTAGCATTAGTAAGAAATGCTGCATGTACAGCAAAATCTAAAATCTTTAGCAGGATCATAGTGCATGTCGGGAAAATGCGGCAATTTTTTCCAGCAACAGTAAGAAAACAACAAGACAAAAGTGCAGTGTTACAACTACTTATCAGTAAGCAACTCTATTTTTAGAGACTACTGTCCTGCCCACTTGGTTTCTACTGTTTCACAAGACTGAGGTTTGAGAATTCAAAATGTTAGTGCGAAGCAAACGTAACCCCTACCAGAAACAAATGCATGTCTTTCACATGCATTCTTTCCTCTTCAGCAAACTGCCTTTTCCTTTTTTACTTGTAGTTTTAATGTGTCTCCTGTAGCAAAGACTCAACAAATCAATGTACCTCTTTATGCTTGACGTACAGTAAAACCTGTTGATGCTGAATTTTGTTACCATTGGCAACATATTAGCCATAATGGTAGAATCTGTTAAAGGTGCCATTTGCTGCTTCCAGGGACCACTTATTGACTGTTAACTGGACCACTGATATTGATTTCACTACTCTGCCATGTTTTTTAAGATAGTCATTCAAATAACTTGTGAACTGAATTGAATTGGCCACTCTCTTGAGTGATGGTCCTGTCCGGCAGGTTTCTGGTGCCAGCATACAATCAATTTTGCCAGCCAAGAGCTGGGAAAGCATGAAATGTTTTTAGATCAAGAACTGGCTCTGGCATGAAACAGAATGAGACAGTACAGCTAGAACTCTAAGTTGATCGTAGCAGGTTAGGTGATTTTGTTTCATTACAAACTCTAAGCAGACCTGTGCTGAATCAGCACAGACAGAGTACAAAGCTGGTACAAGCAGAACCACGTCCAATTTGTACTGAAAGTCTCCAGACTCATATACAACCCATAACCAGTCAACATATGCTATCAAAAAGGTGCTCTCAAATGTATTAAAACTCAAACATCCATTCCTACTTATTTGTAAGACATTTCCCTGCAGACATGTGTAGCTGCCTTGAAAACAGTGCTCCTGGAATAGATGGCTACTAATATACGCTGCTGTCTCAGTCTGTCTCTCATTCAGCGGGTAAATGTCTGGCCACAACGGTGGTTTGAGAGACACAGAGGTCCAGACTTGCCACCACTTTATTCAGTTTCTAAAACTGTCGCCTTTTTCTGCAAAGAAAATTGCTCATTGGACCAATTTAGGTAGCATGGCAAACCCACTGCTTCCCAAGACTCCGTTGCCAGTCATGTTGGCAATTGTGGCTTTTTTGTTTCTACTTTTTTTTTTCCCTTCACGTTTGACTTCAGGCTGCAAGGAGAATCATTTCTGCAGCAGAAATACTGAGCAAGGGATTTCAACCACCATCTCATTAAGAGGCTCTGTGGGAAAGGAAAGGCCATTCTCATCAGGTTGACTAGCTGGCTGGAGGACGTACTGACACTCAGACCAATAAGACCCGGCTATGGAGAAGCACCTCTTGAGCTAGGGCTTGTTTGGGTTGGAAAGAAGCTAATAGGGACCAGGTATTACATGTTGATTTGTTACCTGTGCAAAAAGGGAGCAAGGCAAATTTCTGCACAAACTAGCTATGGTGCAGTTCCTGTTCCTCTAATAAATTCAACAATATCAAATCAACGGCAGAAGTTCTTGCTTACAGCTCACACTTCTGTCCTCTCTATACATTATTTGGAATGAACAGATAATGTGTTGTAAACAAATGCAAATACAGATATGATTTCTGGAATGTGGCAAACACATAAACTAAAAGAAAAGATGTGCATGTGCATGTCCCCTAATCAGAAAACCTAATCTCTGCTCATATATTCAAATATTTGATTTAGCCATTAGTCTGGGTTGCTTCAAGACTTCTGTTGGGCTCTTCATGTCATCCTATTTCCTCTTTCAAAGGAGATGTTTAAAGACCTATCTGAAGGAGCAGGTTCTTTTTAGTATCCTCAGAGAGAGAGACTGAGAGAAAAAAAGAAAGAGGAACAGACAAACAGATGAAAGAGACAGATACAGAATTAGAGTGTCAGTCCCATGAGATTGGAATACAGTTCTATTTTGCAAATAAAAAAAAATCCTCTCTTGACATTTGTTTCAACTCTGGCATTATTGTTTTTTTTTACACTAATCATAGATTTATGAGGGCTCATTAAATATTGACAACAAATTGATAATGGAAATCAAGGTTAATTGACACATGACATCTCCCAGAGTTGGCATGTTGCCATGGAAATGGGTTAAAGTCTGAACCAAGCCCCATGAGGATTTTGGTGTCTCTCACTTTTTCCTTTGATGTCACTAAGTCACACTCACTTCTCTCCTTCTCTATCTCTCTTTTACACATAACCCACACCTTCAAAGGCGGAGAGGTGGAAGTTTTGGTGTGGAGCCCCCCCACCCCCCTACCAAGCAAAATCAAGAATGTCCCAGATTCTGTTTCATAACTGCACTTTCATTCATCTGTATGCCACGAATCAAGCAAAGATGAGTCAAAGTGTCAAGGTCCTGAGGCGAAGACCTTAACGATGCTATAAGTTCCAATCCTCGATATCCTCAGGCACTTCCTACAGTGCACTGATGTTGCGAGGTTCCCCAGCGGTACGTCGCCGCCCTGAATATTTATGTGGCTCTGTGCAAAAGAGATCTCACCTCTGAGTGTTTGAATCATCAAGGAACCTGGGAATGGATAACTATCACATGCGCCTGCACTTCCTCCGATAAAGCCTTCTTGCTGGGAGATGCCTGGTGTGATGGCATCTGTCTGAGCACTTGACTAAAATAATGCTGACTTCATCTACATGAGTCAAGCCTAAAATGGTCTTCATCTGCCGCAGATCTTGGGAAAAATGCACATGTGCACAAATGCACACACATTGTGACAGACAGACGGTGACAGTGGGACATTGGGACTTCAATTATTGCAGAGTGGGGCTATTCTGATAGGCAAGCGCTAGGCAAGCCCGAGATGCAGTGGGAGATGTGCGACCAGGCAGCGGCAGCCGGCCAAGACAGCTGTGATTAATGTACTATCTGCTCCAGCGAACAGCTCAAGCGGCGAATACGCTAAACATTATCATAACTTTTGAGCTCTAATCGCAAAAAGCATACTGGCCAGACTGAGAGAGAGGGGGAGTGGATTTATGCCCGGAACCCCATCCACTATTCATCCAGGCCCTTTGGTGTCTATGGCCATTAGCTGTTCACTGAAATGCCTTAAAGCAGTGGTTCTCAAAATGGTGTGTGTGAAAGTGATATTATCATAAATGTGATATTATTGTACACATCTAAATAACGAGCTGAATATTTGAAAATTTGGATTTTGTTCCGAAGAGAACCTTTGAGAACCCCTGCCTTAAAGAGAGTTAAATCAAGAATGAAGATTAAAAAGTATGGTTTGCAAACAGTTGGTACCACATGGTCTCCTTGTTTCAAAATCATGTAAGCACAACATACGAGCATGAAATCTTATTTTCTCTCACCAACACAGAGAATATACATTCATCAAGGAACTATATTTCATCCGAACAGCCATCGTACAAGATTACAGTTGCTGTTATATTGTAATTTTGTTGATCGATAGGATTTGCTCCCCCTA
Organism: Pangasius sanitwongsei; assembly: GCA_037576675.1. Lineage (NCBI taxonomy): Eukaryota > Metazoa > Chordata > Actinopteri > Siluriformes > Pangasiidae > Pangasius > Pangasius sanitwongsei. The sequence continues at coordinate 4,377,274 of CM075019.1, forward strand.
GTCCTCCCACACACAGCCACCATCTCACCGTCGTGGTATTAAAGGCAATAGAACAAGACGGCGAAGACGGCCTACACCTCACAATAGAGTCCTTCAGGATCTATAACTGTTTATACTGCATGTGACCCACTGTACTGTGATTATCGTCACCATGCCAAGCCATTCGTGGCTCAATATAATTCAGCACAGCAGCTGAAGCCAAGAACGGCTGCGGCAATGGATGGGCTCGCGTAGACACCCGAGTAAAAGCCTATTCCTGTACATGATGATGGACACGTCAGTGGTATCAGAGTACCAAAAGGCCTCGCAGTAAAAATGCAATTTTGCCCGAACGCGTCTCCTGGCGGCCTTTGAGATTTCCAGGCTGCCGAAGACCACACATCTAATCAACTAAGGGGAAGAAGGCTGTGGCGCCCTGGGATGTCCTTACTAACCATTCTCCTCTGCTCTCCTCCGAGTCAGGTCTCACACATTATCAGCTCTGTGCCATGAGACAGGAACCTAGAGTGTCCTAAAAAATTTTTGATCGGGGTAGAGGGGAAGGAAGGGGCTTGGGGGGGGGAGTATATTCACATGAAGTTCGTCTGCAGGAGTAAGCCCATTTGCCCTCAGGGTGTGTTAGAGAGTCCTTCAAAATGACCTGATGTTACCTCTCATCAGTGTTCTTTGTCTGCCCGGAGGTGAGAACGCGACATCTCGGCCGGACAGTGTGGTGCCACTTGATAACCCAATGCCCAGGTGCCATCCGGCAGCCTAAAATCGCAAATGGAGCTTAAGTAACGGTTTCCATTAAGACCTCCAGCCTGCCTGGCAGGAAAATTGTCCTTCAGAGGACAGATGCCCCTCCTGTTCTTACACTCTTAGATCTCTTGAGGGAACAAACCAGGAACACACATATAAATATAGTGGGAATAAAGTGCACAGGACTTCCATAAATGCTTTTATGTCATTTTTTCCTACAAAGAAGGCCACAAATGATCTTTAACTCCATTTTTCCCAAATTGTCATAAAGATTAAAGGAGCCAGCTAATAATCTATATGTGTGGTAGTCTGAGAAAACCCACTGAATACTGCTGCAGTTGAACTCTGGTGCCAAAAATGATTAAAATTCTGTTTTTGTTTTTTTTTTGACACATGTATTTTAAGAAAAACAAGCTGCAAAATTGAATGTGGGCTAAAAATAAAGGCAGTTATTGTCACAAATTACCCTTCTCAAGGGTATAGCTGCTAGCATGGCGAGCACTGCTTGTTCTGAGTTTTAAACATTCGTTTTTTTAGGTTCTGTTTTCCCGTCCCATTAGCTCATTGGTTTTCGTTACTTCAGCCAGCTGTCAGTGTCTTGTTTGTAGTTAATCATACTGTGTCTATATTTACAATTTGTATTTATGTATTCTTGTTTCTCATTTCTTGTTTCATGTTTTTTGCTATCCTGGTTATTTTACATGTGTTAACCAAGTGCCAAGTTCTTTGTTATATATTAGGTTTTTTTTTTTTTTGTATGTGCATTTGTATCCTGTTTTTCAGTTTTTCAAGCCACTACAGGTATATAGATAAATAGTTAATAAAAGAACAAGTAAAATAACTTTATATCTTGTGGAGAAACATGCAAAAAGGAAACATATTCCAGTTCAGGAAAGCCAGCAGGTTTCAAAACCATGTGAATGGCCTTCCCAGGCCACCAGACATATTTGCCTTTCTGCTTAGCAATGTACTGCAAATTCAGCATGATTCAAAACAGGGATACTCGATATTGTGCCATATGGTCTCTTCCCACCAAAGACACGCCAAAGGGGTTGCTTCAAGAGGATGTCCACTGTACATCTATAGAGGCCCTGCATGACAAAGCTCGTTTGCTCATAGCCACAAAAGCCACATCAGAACTGCAGAGGAAATATGGGCTTCCTTCCCAGTATGTCTTTTTGAATCCAGAACAATGTCTGAATGTGTACAGCCAGGCCGTGCAATTTGAGTGTCATTTCCATTCTCGAGCAGGCACGCATGAGGAAGTACCCCAAGTAACAATTTGTTTGCCTTCCTATTCCGGCAAATGATACGCTGACGGAGCGATAATTACATTGCTGATTTTGTTCATTGGAGGCATTTCGCTGCACATTCTTCACTTCAAACAGTTCATCAAACATCATCTGTTCGCCTGCCGTTCGTGCTGGTGCAGTTGTAAATGGAGAAACAGACAACAAATTGTCCACTTTGAAGTCCACACTCTGCTTAATTAAGAGGCTGCTATTTGATTTTGGTGTTTATGAAGTATGGACAAAAAGGACAAAGGACAAAAAAAAAATTCTAATAGAATATGCATTAAATACATTATCGTTAAAGAAAGGTCAGTGTGTAGGACAGAGTGAAAAGATGGGCTTTACAAATGTCAGTTTAGATGTCAGTATCCCTGATAAAGCATCGTTTTTTCCCCCTCTTTCTTTCTTTCTTTCTTTCTTTCCCGGGAGTGAAAGGAAGAACGGCTGCTTAGGTGATTTGCTATCTGGATAGGGTGAGGGCGAAGGTTAAACTAATTATAGTTTGGGCGGTGTGGTGACGCCCCCGGCTTTCTCTTTGGTTCAGTCTCCCCTTCACAGTCACAGCTCCCCCCCCTCCCCCCTTCTCTATATTTCTCTATATTTGATGAGCGATGAGACTCTGAGAGCCAGCCCTGCCACTTTAATATTTCATAGACCCATGCAATAACACCGACAACATCTCACCCTGCCGCCCACCCACACCCCCTCCCCACTGTGCCCACCGGCTCTGCGAGCACTCACCACGGCAGCATGGAGAGCAGGTGTAATTTGCAAATGCTAATTGAACCTTGCCATGGGTCAGCAAGCTTTCCCCCCGTCTCCTGGAACCGCTATCCGCACTGGACTATCTGCCATGCGACGCTTCCCACAAATCCATGCTTCCAGCCAACATCCTCTCATCGGCATACAGGACATTCATCTGTTTCCGCACTCGAGCGCATCTCTGCAGACCTTCTGTTTTCACTCATCCATTTAAAATGTCTAACAGTCGTAAGTCTGTTATCAAGGCGACTGGATATTGAAGATGCTTTATAATGCATCCAAGAGCTTCTCCTGACAGAAATGGAAATATTTAAGGTGGTTCATTGAGTAAAAACCTTTCAAGGCCCCAAATTTCCCTTTATTTTGTATCAGCTCTTGGTTACTTTTTTTTTAAACATTAAATTAACATTCTTCAGCAGAGAATATCATGCCCTGTAAAGGTCACCAAAGCGGCTGAGTGGGAGGATTTTATGCTGCTTGTGCTGTCACTGAATCAAAAACCTTTCTTAATCTCTTTTAATATCACATTTCTCTTCCAATTTTGTTCTGTCACATATTGGTTGAGATAATAAGCATCAAATCTTTAAATATAGAAATACGGCTTCCCAAATGGAGACCGGCTGTGTGAGCGGATGTCTTAACTTAATATGTTTAAAAAGCGAAATGTCTTTTTTGTCATTCAGGCAGGAATGGTTTGCGATCATGCTTTTTTAACATCATCTACTGTGTGAAAAAAATATCTATGCTACTAAATGATGAGCTTTAAACAGAGTATGCTGGGCTCCGTGAAGGTGACCCTGAGGCACTGAGCAGCTTGGTGGGAGGATTTCATGCTGCTTGAGACTTTAAAACAAGGAAAATTCAATGAAAGATTAGAGATAGTAGTAAATAAAAGAGCGTGTGAAGGCATCTACAATTCTCACTCAAACTCAGAGTAGGATAAGAGCTCAACTCTTGGTGACAATCTGCTCATACTGAACATTCTTTCAGGCTTTGATGAAAGAATGTAGGATTCAAGGGATGTAGGATTCAAGTCTTCAATATGTCTCCAGATATTTTCTGTATTCACTTGGACTTATTTGTTTTTATTGCCATTTGTACTTAGACTTGTCTCTGTCTTGGGTATTGGTCTCGGTCTCAAGTGAGAGCTTGTCAAAATAATGTTGTCTTTTCCTTCTTCTAGAAAATATAGCCTAAACATTGGTACAGTGAATGAATGATGCCACTGCTTGTGTCAGGATGCCAGTGTTTCAGCACAATGCCGATAATGTTGAGAACAAAGTACGTTTAGCCTTAAAAAAAAAAAAAAATTAAAATGTATTAATGCCATTAGCAAAGCCATTAATAACCTGTCCCCGCAGTCAGCTACTATAAGCTTCTCTCTGGCTATTTTCTTTAGCTTAATTCATCAGCGGGTTTTATGCATATGATTTCTGACAGACAATTCAATAACGTTCTTATCAAGTAATGCGCCAAATGGTCATTGCATTGAAAATGCAGGGACAAAAAATCAATAAAATGAAGACAAGTGCTTCCTGGCTGACGGTCGACGTCAAAGCTAATGCAGGTAATATGGTCACACATGCATCAATCTGTCGCCTCAGTCAGAAAGTCTGGAGATTGGATAACACCAGGACTTGAAATCTCCTAGACTTTTTGCACATGTACGATCCACTTCTCATGGTTTTCTATCAGCTTGGCAATATCACAGCACAAACTCTGTGATCTGAACCTGAATAAATTTTCAGAAGGGAAGACAAGCTTTGATTTTCTGCTGTCTGTGAACAGCAGATGTGGAATGATTGTTGGAGTCGATGCAAGAGGACATTTTCTCAATATTACTGTGTGACATCTTGTAATGATAATGCAGTCTTGGTATCAAAGTACTTGAATTCAGTAGAAAATGTCTGTGAAATTTTACTATGAAATTGAGTATAGTGGCATGTGATTGGTTGTACTGGCTTCTATTGCTTCTCTGTCATCGTAAAGTGTTGCCCAACCTTTACGACACTCCAAATAGTCTGTCGATTAAGTACATACACGTAGTGTCTATTTAATCTATGTGGCAGTCTGGGAAAACCTGTCAGATTCTAGAAAACAGCTGAAGATGGGGATAAAAAAATGATATATTTTATCTCAATAATATACTTACTCTATCTCTCAAAAACAAATATATTTTACCCAAACAACAAATGTGATAATGTTTTTATTTAAGCTACTTTCTTGCTAGCAAAATGTGCTTTACTTAAGCAGTGAATGTCATGCTTTGATCAAGTGGTCGGATTAAGGCTGGGCAATCTGACGATATAATATCAACATTGTGATAAATTATCTCACAATACGCTTTCGGCGATATTGGGGATTAAAACACATTTCATTAGCAACTGACTGGAGGCAGCTGATTTGATATTAAAAATTTGGACTTAATCTTAAAAACCTGTAAAATGTTCCCTTTGTAAACTTACCATTCTTTAAAATTTATAAGTAATGTTGTTTTTCCATAAGTCAATTAGGTAATACATGTAGAGGTAGACGGAGCATCTTTTAGTGGAATTGGAATAAAATCTTTAAATTTCCCTTTTTCAGACTTTTAAATGCTAGAACTTTACTTTCTAAAATTATGCATAATAGTAAATTCATAGTTTCACCATATGAAGGGTTTTCCCAGGCCACCACATGTATTCAAGAGGATGGATTTGACACCATAGCTCTGTTTAAAACCTAAGTATTCCCATGCATCAAGTAAAGTTACCAGTTAACCAAAGTGTTATGTACAGTAAGAATTTCATCCTCATTTTTTGATCATGTCCTATAAAAAAATAGCCTGATTATATAAACCCATTCACTATTGTGTGACGGTATATGTGAAAATGAGCCTCACGCTGCGTATGAACAACCTCCATCACTACAATCCAGGCAAATAAGCAATTAAATGCCTTAATGAGCACAACTGCTGGCATGTTCCTAATCAAAGTGTGTTATTCCTTTTGTCTCGAAACTCCAGCTTAAGAACGCTCGCTTTTTGACCGCGTTTGAATGCAAATTAATGAGCCCGCAGCATGGCTTTTGAGCAAGCCAGGCCTTTAGGTTAGAAAAACAAGTTTAACACTGGCTTCTGGAAAATAAACTTCACATTTTTATGTTTCAAATGTTTCTCTTAGGGACAGCATGGTCGAATAAGGTCATAAATCCAGGCTATTAATGCTTTATGTGACAGGTTGAGGTAAGGTACGGGTCAGTGGCAAATTCAAAACACAAGCGGGTGTTTACACTTGTACATCAGTCCCCTCCGTAGTTCAGGACACATTTTGTAGTATGCCATTCCCTGTAGAGGAAACATGTGCTTCAGGAACTGGCTTGAATTAGGCTCCAACATAGCCGCTTCTATTTGATTCCATTTGCGTGATTTATAGGTTTTAATTTAACAGCCGGCTAACACGTAACACATGTCCACCTTGTCTAATAGCAAGACGGGCCAGTTGCTGTTCTTTGCATCGTGATGACATAAACACTAATGCATCTTTGATAGATTATATTCCGCAGATATATGATGCACATTTGCATTGCAGATGTATTCCGAATGTATGCATATATGCTATGTTTTGCAACTACTAGTATTTTGGATGCTTCCAGCTTCCCAAGCTTCCCAGTTTCATAACTGCTAAACCTTAGCTTGTACAATCATGTTTCAAAGATTTGTTCAAAAAAAAAAAAAAAAACTGCTCCCTGTCGATAAACTCTTCCTTTCAGTGCTAAGATTGGTTAAGTTCTGAGTTTCATTTTGTGAGTTAGCATGCGTCGCTGGGTTGTGACGGCGAGTAATATGGCTATTCATTGTTCACACTCGCCACAAGCTGTTCTGCTTATCGATTCTTTGGTCTATGTATGTACAAGCAGTAGAAATGCAGTAGCGCCTCATTATTATTAACATTTGAAATTCTTTCTGGGGTTCAACCTCTTCAAGGATCAGTATGAACTTTGTTAGAAATCACTGTCCTTAATTTTTTTAAGCTTTTTTTCAGCTCTTAGGTCTGTGGTTTTCAAAGTGGGGTCTGTGAACCATAGCCAAACTTAATAAAGAAATGTTTAATAAAATATTATTGTAAACATTTAGATAGATTGCTTGTTTAAAAAAATCTGTACTGAAAGTGTACATGATTTTTTTTTTACCGTTAAAGTGGTTCCTGTCTTCTTAGGTAACAGGATGTAAAGCCATTATGGACTTACTTTGTTCCTCAGGTAGTTCGTTTCTCATGTTAAGCTTCATGAGTGAACTCTTTACAACGTCACCCCACTCTGAACTCACTTTATGAGTCTGAGTAGATAACGGCATTTTGCTACAAGGGTTTTTTTTTTTTTTTTTGCTTTATTGCCTTTGGTTGACAATGTGAAAAACAGCCACACAGACATCGTTTTTTTTTTCCTCAACTGCCCACAGGCCAAGGAGCAAGTGAGCATCAATAAGGGGTTAAGCAGAACTGTTGGGATTTAAAAGGGCTGGTAAGTGCCTCCATTAGCCTAGATGACTGGTCAGCCTGCAGGGGTGAGGTGGTGGTGGTGGTCGGGGGGGGTTGGGGTGGGAGGAGATCATTTGGAGGAGAGGGTCATGTTAAAAGAGACTCACTAAGAAAACAAACAGAATAGAAGGTAATGAGTCCAATAAAAATACCAATCAGGATGGGTAAAGTAAACCTAGAGACACAGAAACACTGACTAGTTTGGAAAAATTACCCAGACTGGAAATTAAACAGACACTGCAAAAAGTTTGCATGTGATTCTGATATAAAGGTTTCTAATTCACCCTCCTACCCCACCAATGCCTTCTGGCAGCTTATCAATTTGTTGATAAGCGGCACCCGATTTAAAATCATCCTGTTTCTGCTCAACTCCACGGCCGCCGGTGGACCCCTGAGTGTGCACGTGGCCCCGACTAATGAAAGCCATTTGGAGACCCAGGCTACATTTGCACGCGCTCAAAGTTCCGCCTGGAGCGGCTGCTGATGACATGTCCGACAGCTGCAACTCAATCAGAGCTTGGTGGCCTGCTCTTCTCATTAGCACCTCCTACATCTAGTGCAGCACCTAGGCTAAGTCCGAGCCCCACTGACGCAAACCCTTCACACCCCCATGCTCGATCCTCCCACGTGGCTCCTGGTGCAGCTGCCTTTGAAATGACACGTGCTGACAAGCAAAAGCCTTGGAGTGATGCACTACGTAAGCTGGAGCTGCCGCTGTTTCCAGACTACCCTGACTGGCTCTGTGGGGATCTCTGCAGCTATTACAGCTAGATGCAAAATTAGCTTTTTTACGAGGTCAATCTATTAATCTACAAGCGCAAAGGGGTGATGATGGGGCTTTAGACCAAGTGGGCGATTTTGTTTGCTAATTAACGGCCCCGGGTTTCATTTCAAGCTTCTGCTGCGCTCTTTCCCAACAACGCCTTCGAGCGGTTTTGCCAATTAATAAGGAACGTCTCAAATCATTGGTTTAATAAATGTGTAAATTCCAAAAGGCAGAAACAGCGACATCATCGGAGATAAATTTGCCCCGACTTAATTTCTTCAGTCGCTCTGACGTGTAACTATACACAGAGACTCTAAATTTATTAGAAGGTTTAATCTCGGTCTTAGGAAAGTGCATAGAAAGTGATTACAAGTGTGAGTGTGACGAGACACAGGAAGAAGAAAGAAAGTGGTGCATGACTTGAAATATATGTGTGCAGAGAGCTGAGAAGACTTTTCCTATTACAGATCTAGCCCTTCGGAAGTGCATTCACTAATGAACCTGAACATTTCTATTATTAACTTACGGCAGAAAATCCTCAAGGCAAATATTCTGCTGGCCTGTGAAGGAAAACACCTTTGCGAGATAATGGTCCTTCCTCTAATTACAATACGTGTGATCACTTGCGCCTGCCGCTATCCTCAGAACCACTTCCCTTTGAAGAGCGAAAGGTCTTTCCCTCAGCCTCTCTCTCTCTCAGCTTCAATCTTCTGCTTGTCACGTCTCTATTAGCCTTCAATAGCAGGACTGAAACACGTACGCCTTGCAGAGTGCTCATTTGACTCAGCGACTCAGCATTCTCCTGGTATCTAGTAGCTATAATTGAGCTGTAATTTACCTCAGACAAACTGCAGATGAGCTAGCTGAGTTAGTAGAGCCAAGGATCTAATCATTTACAGGCAAACCCTAACACAGACTAGAAATCGTGTTGCGACTGCAAAGGCAGGGTCTATCAGTGAAGGTCTTCGTTTGGAGAAGAAGAAAGGTTAAGATGCAGAGCATGCTGCAAAAAAAAAAAAAGCCCCCAGTGGGAACAAAGGAGCTGGGACGGCCTTTACTGATGCAGCGTCAACAATAACGGTAATGTAATTTCCCCTAGCAAAGAACACAGTCCACTTTCATGAGATCATTTTTCATGCACTTCCTCCTTCCACCCTCCCCTCTCCTCCCACTCGACTCTTCTCCCCTATTCTCTCCCTGTTGTACATAGTAATAATGAGAAAATTATAAGGACGTGTGCGAGAAATGCATGATGTTCAATGACGTCCTTTTTAGTTGGTCTGTCTTCACCGTGGTTAACAGTTCCCTACATTTCCCACAATGCTGTTTGACTACCTTTTGATAATGTCGCCAGTGGAATTCACCTCTCACTTCATCTCTACCTAATGCAGCAGGGCTTTAGTCCTTTCATCGGTCCAGCTCTCTCACCACCTCATCTGTACAATCTGCTGAAAAAAAAAGTCAGCTTTCAAAGCTTCATGTTTCATGCAATACCGCCGTCGACGTCATCACACACGTCATCTCACAGATCTCAAACCAGACGAGCCAGGTCTCTGCCGTAACTCAGTGCAAGTGAATTTCACTGCATTCTGGAACTTCCATTTGCTATCTCCACAACTTCTGAGTTGAATTTCACTTTAATGACACTGAACGTTGCTGGAAGATGGGGAATGAGATTAATGAAAATTGAAATGATGAATGTTGAAAATTGAAATGAGATTAATGAAAAATGAAAATTGATGGCTAAAAGCATCGCAAATATTTAGAAATAAGCATATTTTATGTGTTTCAGGGTGGATTTTTCTGTTCCAGTAGTGGCCTTAGGGTATAAACTCACCTTTTCCTGGCTGCTTTTGTTGCAGCCGCCCTCCCTCTTTCTCTTCCCCAGTGATAAACACTGAAATTTGGCTTCTGTTTACTAGGGATGAAAGGTCAGCTTGTCAGAGGTCTGGAGCTACTCACAAAGCTCCCAGTTTTTGACAGGCCCCGACCCCTAAACACCATATAATCTACCTCTGGGTCTTCAAAGCACTCCATCTCAAAGGAGAAAAGATGAGGTAGAAGCAGAGAGAGAGAGAGAGAGAGAGAGAGAGAGAGAGAGAGAGAGAGAGAGAGAGTGGTGTGGGTTCCCTGTCCATCAGTAATGGTGACACTGCTGCTTGGCCCCCTCGCTGTCCTCCTGCCCCCTTCCTGGTAATGGCCTTTTAAAAGGGGGGAAGAGGGGGAGCACTGAAAGCTTTTTTTTTTCCTTCCCCTTGTTGAGGTTGTTTAAACAAGTTAATTAGTACAAGTCCTTGGGTCTGTAGGCTGTCACCTGCCTTTCCTTTGGCATTCACTTATTTTGTTAAGAGACAAAAGTAAACCATGGCTCAAGGAGCAGGAAAGAGGTGTTTTGGGCACAACAGGGATTAGTCAAGCAGTGGAAAGTGGGTTGAATGCATTCAGAACTCAACTGCAAGTGGGCTTTGGCACAAAATGTAGCTGTTATCACAATGTAACTGCTGGAAACTGTTTGCCTTTGAAACAGCACTACATTCAGACGATCTGAAAACACAGGGAATATAAAATATGCCTCAAAAACATAGTCCTGTCAAACTGTTATTGATTCAGCACCCACAGCCATGTGAACAGACATTACTGTCGTAAGATCAAAGTATAGATGTAAGCCCTCAGGCAGTAAAAAAAAGCATTAATGGAGAACTTATAAATATGCATGCGTCAGTCAAGACCTCCCGATTTGGGTATATGGTGCCAAGGTTCACCAGGATTAATCCAGAAATAATATACTCTCCAAATAGACAGATATTATAAAAATAAAGTCAACGTCAGCTTTGTTATCAGTATGCATATTACACAACAAAATAAGGTAGTAAAACTTTCAATGCTACATTAGACACTTTTTAAAATAATTAAATATACACTTAGGTAAGTGAAGACAAGAGTAGAAAGAAGCAAACCTACTTATAAAGTAGATTTACAATAGGAGGAAAAAGGTAAAGTATTGGTTGAACTCCAGATTAATAATGCAATAGTGTGAATCTAGTAAAATAGTAAAACATCACAAAATGGAATAAGCTTTCTAAATGCACACACTATAGCATGGCATCCTACTTCAATCTTTGCACCCTCTTTACACACTAGGAAAAGTGTTAAAACTCCAATACATTAACTCATATGGCTGCTGCCACCATGCTAATCCGCTAACAACATTTGTCCACTGACTCTAGTCCCTGTACGCAGATGGGTGTAATTCCAGTGTGGCTTTCAACACACGAACCACATAAAAAGATAGCTGGGAAGGAGAAGTCGATGAAAAGGCACTGAGGCGGTGTTATAATAATTTGAGAACACTTCAGCGTTCACGGCTTTGCGACGTATTAAATTGCTCATTATCATGCATGCGGTATGGCTCCAACAAAATCGATAAATCACCAACAGCAGCGCTGTCTCCTCACTAAGAGAGCTCATCATTGATCATAAACGAAGAGAAATGGATCACTGGCTAGTCCTCCTAATGCAAAAGCACAGCAGAAGGATTTTTTTGTGTACTACATGAAACAAGGTATAGAAATCAATTAAAGAAGAACTGCAAAGCTCTTTGCTTGGTTTCCCTACAGCATTGTAAAATCATTATAACTCTTCAAGGAGAGAGTTTAAAGCAATGGGCTCTGGTGCTCTAGTATTTGCATGATGCAGCATCATGACTGAATAGAAAGAAATATGAATTAAGGTTTGTTTAACTGTTATTGTACAATGCAAGAAATACATCTACAGTGACTAAAGACTAGTGCCAAACAGCAAAACATAAATTGATTCAGAAATGCAGCCCTACGCTTCTTATGCCCTTACAATTTGCACTTGGTTACAGAGGCATTTTGGCTGCAAACTGTGGCCTGATTGGTCACACTTCATCTTTTACCAGAAAGTGGGGTTGGATTGGCTACAGAATAAGTTTGGCAAGAAACTGTTCCGGATTGGTTACAGTGGCATTCTGGTTGGAAACCAGGGCTGAATTGCTTACAGTGGGATTTTGGATGGAAACCATGGCCCAATTGGTTAAAGTGGCATTTTGGGTGAAATCTGTGGCCCTATTGGTTACAGTGGCATTTTGGATGGAAAATATGGCCCAATTGGTTACGGTGGCTTTCTGGACAGAAACCGTGAGCTGATTGGTTACAGTAGCATTTTGACTGGAAACTGTGGCCCAACTGATTGCAGTGGCATTTTGGCTGTTGCAGTGGCCAGAAACTGGTCCAATATGTTACTGTGACAATTTGGCATCAAACTGTGGCCCAATAGGATACAGTGGAATTTAAGCTAGAAACTGTGGCATGATCGGTCACAGTAGCATTTTGGCTTGAAACTGCTGCCTGACTGGTTACAGAAAAATTTTGGCTGGAAACCATGGTCTGATTGGTTACAGTGGCATCTTTGCTGTTGCAGTGGCATGATGGCCAGAAGCTGTGGCCCAATAGGTTACAGTGCCATTTTAGCTGGAAACTGTGGCCCAATAGGTTACAGTGGCATTTAGGCTGGAAACTGGCCTAATAGGTTACAGTGCCATTTTGGCTGAAAACTGTGGCCTAATTGGTTACAGTGGCATTTTGGCTGGAAACTGTAGCATTACGGCCCCATATTATAGGCCAGAGCTGTATCACTAGCTAGCTAAATATGAGTTCCAAAATGGACACTGTTGTACAGCAACCGAGCTAAATACAGTGTGAGATATTCAACACAAATATAAAAACTAGTACAACATGCAATCACCTCACAGTTAGAGTTGACAAAACATCTAATGGACAAAATATTAGCCAATGAAGAATTTGAAGCTCAACTTCAGCATTTTTCTGAGGATTTATTTAGATGAGTAATTGAACGTTTAGTTGACTAAAGACTTTGGGTAATTTTACCATCTCTGAGATCTGGAAGATCTTTTTGTATGAAAACTTTGGTAAACTTATTTGAGAACGTGACCAACAGCGCATTGTCAAAACCATGGCCTGTTCTTCACAAAGTAAATGATGTCCACTGAAATTGTAGACCACTCACAATAGGAAGCTGTGCTCTTATCTCATGATGGCGAGTGACACCTCATAAAAACCAGCGTCTGGGGCATGACTACTCGCAGTAAACATTTTTCATTAAAAACGAAGCGAAAACAGCCTCTCCGCACAAAACCAACATTGCACTGACAACCCCTAGATGCTTGTGCGCCCTATGAAGTTGGTCCCAGGTGAAGAAGGTTTTCCATTACTTCTTTATCAACTGCCTGCAATTTTCCAACCTTTTCTTTATGCGTAGTAGGCAACAATCGTCCTCTGCTCAGTGGGGACCAAGAGTTGCGGAAATGAGAAGACTGCGTGTGAGAGAACGATAGTGTGAGAAGGAGACAGGGGAGAGGCAGGGAGCCAGATGAGATGTCTCCATAAGTGAGGGGAGATGAAAGTAGAGCGGTAGAAGGAAGAGCTGAGGGAGGAGGAATGCAGCGGGGTGTCCTCCCCCTCCCTTCCTCGTCCAGTCATTTGCAGATCACGGAAATTGCTACTGGCTCTAATTAGTTATTTACACGGCGCATACGGCAGGCTCGTGGAGCCAGGCAGGCTTCTGACGGCTTTAGCGTTTTGCCAAACAGAGAGACCGTTCCGTGTCTTTTGATTTCCGTCCTCACGCTGGTTCTCAGGCTAATTTCCAATTCCCTATTGATAATCAGCTCTCAATATTGGATCAACAGCGCCTCTCCTGCGCTCCCTGCTGCTTCTTTATTTGGCGCTCGGTTTGGTTCATACATTACAAGTCGGTAATGACCAGGATTTCCATATTATGCTAATAGCTGTTCTTGTCCTATTTTATTAAATAAAGCTGTTAGGAAATTAATGTGATCACAGAGACGTTACGTTGGCTTTTTAATGAAGCATGGCAGGAAATTGGGTCATATTACTCATGATAGTTTTTTCCTCGCCTTCTCCTCCTGATATCATTGTGATGATATCCTTCGCTGCTCGCAATCCACGCAGGCACAGGCCTCATCAGTGCGCTGTCACTCAAACAGGCTGACAAATCGCAACACCACACATCCTGTTTCCAGCCTACACACGACAAGCACGCTGAAAAACCCTGTCTTCAGAGATGGAGTGGGAGAGAGTGAGAAAAAAGCCTAAAGCTATGAAAAAGATGCAGCATTAAAGGAAAACTCCATCCTGAAACACATGGAATATGTTTGTATTGAAATATTTGTTATGTGTTTAGCGATTCTATTGCTAGTTTTTTGGTCAGTGCTGTATTTTTGTTATCCCTGTGAGAAGTTAGTGGCTATGTACCATATTGACATCATAGTGCAACATCATTGTTATTGCTAGAACATTTACATTTACATTTATGGCATTTGGCAGACGCCCTTATCCAGAGCGACTTACATTTAGCTCATGTATACAACTGAGCATTTGAGGGTTAAGGGCTTTGCTCAAGGGCCCAGCAGTAGCAGCTTGGCGGTGCTGGGGATTGAACTCATGACCTTCCGATCAGTAGCCCAACGTCTTAACCACTGAACTACCGCTGCCCTACAGAACAGTTACAATGTGTAAAAAAAAAATTATGGGATCTCAAACATAAGTGATAACAGTCAGATTTTGCTGTCAGCTCTGAAAAACAAAAACAGCAAGATCTTCTTTTCTCACTCACCATTTTCCAGCAACGTTAAACGTCGCATTAATGAGAAATCCAATCTGGTGTTAATTCAACTTAAGCCAAGCACACGACTGAAACAAAGGGTTGTAGCTAGCATAGTGGAATGTAAAGAAACATGACCAGGGTGTGGATTAGTGAGTCTCACAGCGAGCCCGTCCACCTGTAGTTGTGTGACGTTGTCATCTGGCAGGCAGCTGCCATCTTGCTCTGCCCTCTCCGCCTAATAACGCCTCTTCTCTCTCCTCTTTTCGAGAGTGCTCGAGAGACGAACACTTAACCCCGCCAATGTGGAGCGCTCACCCAGTGCAAACAATGTCATGCCAGCTAGCATGGGGGAATAAATGATTAATGAAAATAAGAGCCGGGTCTTAAATAAACAGACAATTTCTACCCCTCCTTGTTATACTGCCCTTCTTGGCAATACTCTCAGCACAGTCCAGAATTTGTACTCAAGAACCACATTGTCTTTTTTTCAAGCTTGCCATTTTTCTCGAACGAGGGAGGGGGAGAAGATACCAATCTCTCCAGTCAGTGTGCAATTACTGGCGAAGAATTGCAAACCCAGCCCACGTCCAGCCACAGAAAACAGTGCACTTAGCCTTTCTGGGAAACATAAATCCTAAATACCTATTATGAAGACTAAGCCACACTGTCTATGAATAGTGGTGTAAGAGAAGAGATGATTTGACATCATGGCCACCTACACTTAAGCCCAAAGTGGAAAAGTAGATTGCGTTTTCCAAAAATGGAACACAGCTACTTGTCGCCCGAAACATATTCATTAGCTTGACCGATAGCCCGACGTGACGCTTGTGGGGGACGGAGACATACGAGCGAGACGTGCATAGATTTTCCTGCACATATGAAATATTAATGCTCAATATTAGCTGTCTGTTTGTCGCTTCCATTATGGCTGAGCCATCAGAAGGTGATAATGGAACTGGGATGTGCTAGACATGTGTGTGGGTGGGGTGGGGGGGTGGGGTGTTTGGGGGGTGGAGTGTGAGAAGGCGTCTCAGTGGACCAACCACTACTCATGATTTTATATAGCACTTTGACAGAAGGGTCACGCCAGAGGTTGCTTGTTGGTGACGTCATTGGCTGATGATAAGTGGACTTACTGACTGTTCGTCTCTCGGGGTGTTGCTGTTCATCTCTTTTCTTTTTTTGCTGTTTTCAGTAACAGGTTGTTTTTTTTGCCCAAATAAGTTAAGAATTTTTTCCCCAAATTGTTTCCTAGAACCCTCACACACTCAACACTACTCAAACACCAAGTCCCAACTAAGGAGTTAAGGTTAACAGAACGTTTTCTTAACTTTAACAGTTCTGAGGATGGTTCAGTCTGGGATGGTTCAATCCTGAGCCTGGGTTACTCTTCGAGTTTTGCATGTTCTTCCCTGCTCTGTGCGGGTTTTAGAGTTTCCTAAAACTAAAATCTTAGGGGCCGTTTACACGACAACGTTTTCAGCCAAAAACGGGAAACTTTTTATGAGTTTTGCCTGTTCGTTTACACGACAACGGTGTTTTGGGGACTGAAAACGCATATTTTTGAAAACGGGTTTCAAAGTGCAAGTTTTTGAAAACGCCACCGTTATCGTCTCCGTGTAAACACCCAAAACGCAAATCTTTGAAAACGGTGACGTCATGCGCGTGCGTAGTACGTGTTAGGTATGCAGACATGGGCAGTACGTGTCTATTGTAAAGGCAAGCGCATACGTAATACAGAGTTTTTGCCCGTTATCGCGGATATGTGGAAACGTGAATCATTTTGAAAACGTCGTGTATACGTAGCCTTAGAGTTTCCTCCCAGTTTTCAGGTGTCTTGCATATCACCAAAGGAAGGCATCAAAATTGTAAATACTATGGCTAAACTGTATAATAGAGACCCTTAGATCTTGTCTAACACATTATTGAGCATTCTAATAATGTTCTTTGTTAGCTGGCTAGTATTTTTGTTGTTTTTTTGTCAGGAAATGTGTATCAAAAAGCCAGGTCTTTTTTTTTATTGGTTTGTGAAGGAGGTGGACATGTGCAATGTCACTGTTGCTCAGAGATCATGTAATCCAGCCAGGTTAAGTGTTGTGCCACGCTGTCTGTCTACCTCTCTGTCTCCTCGCACACTTAATGCTTCCTTTCTCTCCCTCGCTGTCTCACCCTCCCACTTATTCATTATTCAGATTCCCCACACTCTCCGTTCCCCCCACCCCCTTCCCTATTCCCGCTTCCCCACGGATCAAAATTCCACGCCGCTTCCAAGAGCCTCTGGCACACGCGCAGGTATTTAAGGGGAATTTTGGGAAGTGGAGCGCAGTCGGAGGGGCTGGGGGATTTCAAATAAACACACCTTTATCCTTTAATCTCCTTTAAGCCAGATTCAGTTTCAAAGTATTATTCATTGCGTTCAAAAAGCACATGCCTGTAACTGTATATGACCCAGAGAGGATAATTATGAATCAGTATTTTTGTGTGTGTCTGTTTCAGTTTGCATGATGACATATGACTGACTGCATATGGGAGATATTTATGTATAGTATTTATGCATGAGTGTGTGGTTCTATATAGCTTTATCCTTCAGACATCATGAACTACAAAACAAAAAAAAGGTTTTCTATAATGGAAATGCAGTGGAATATATGTTTAGGACACACACTTTAGCTTTTGTGGTACAATTTAGGGGAGCAGTATTTAACTAAAAATTTTCATGAAAGTCCAGTTACATAAAATTCCTTTAAAGTTTACAAGGATGTGGATAAACAACGAACATAACTGAATGGAGATAACATTACCTTTAAATGCTTGACAATTAGTGATTATGGTTATAAATACGACAATTTGAAATGATTAGGTTTTGTTTCATAAATAAATACAAAAAAATCCCTATGAAAAACGGTGAAAACTTCCCTTTCTGAGCTAATGTCTCTAGCCCTGTAGCTAGTCTCTGGTCCGATGAGCTGCTTTCGGCTAAATCATTTACATAAATGCATGTGATTGGATAATCCGTGACAAAAATCGCTGAACTTCAGCCAATCTATTTTTCAAATGCTTATCGTCTTAGCTTCTGTATTTTCTCAATAATTTGCTGGGTCTGCTATGACTTAGGGTGTGTGTGTGAGTAATCGAGAATATATCTTTTCCTTAAATTTTCTCTCACAATAAAACATGACCATAAAACCCTGAGCATGAGCAACTCATTTTGCCCTGCTAGTGTGCTTATGTGAAAGTCTGTATGTGTGTGTGTACGTGTATGCGCTTGTGTACAGTCATGATCCCTGCTGTAGTACCATGCGATTCATTCCCTCATTCACCTCATCCGTGATTTCTGAGCATTAATATTGCACCAGGAACATACGCATAGGTTAAATGGCCTCCGAACTCTGAAAATGTGAGATGTTGATGTGAGACTGAATATTATAAACACGCTGACTGAAGATCTCTCTCTGTCTCTCTCTCTCTCTCTCTCTTCATTCTCCTGCCTGCATCATTTTTGGCTGCATTTTGTTGCCTCTATTTGAAGACTAACCTCATCAGTAAACGTCTTTCACCTCTGCGGTAATGATGTTGAAACAGCTGTCAGCGGTGCAAAGTTCTTCCAGAGGAAAGCGAATGCTGCGATACAAACGAAATGATGCGCAGTAATTGCAAACGGATTATTGATAAAGCACCAAAACCCGCTGCCACCTCAATTAAATTTTCGTTTCCCTCCCGAGCGCTTTTGAATTATAAATCTGTGGTGTTTTTTTGTTTTTTTTTCTCACATTCTCAGCCCACATGATGAGGAACTGTAATCAGATTACTTTAAGCAACAACCCCGGAATGTCACTGTGTGTTTTTCGCTGGATGCAAATTCGTACAAATTGTGTTTTCCTGCTAAACAGAACGCATGAAAATGCCTATTTATTTCAAGCGCACGCGAGTCAAACAGTACTTATGCAAGCGCTAAACTTCATTCACATTCATCATAATGTAACTACACAACCTGCAGTGCATGCAAATGCAACTGGTGATTTGCTAAAATGAGCCTACAAGTTGAAAATTCTACAAAAGAGTGTGCATAGTGAGACTGCTGCTAGTGAGACATAGTGCGTGGACTGCGATGATGTGAAGCACATTACCGTCCATGCTGCATTTGAAATCAGATCCATCACCCGTAATTATATTCGTGACAAAGACATTTTGTCAAGTGCTCAAAGAGAAGAAGCAGAAGGTGCGGGGTGGATTTTATCTGCTGTGTGAGACTGACAACAGCGAGGGTTCGCCAAGAGGTTATGCAAACGGAACAAAACGCTGAAAAATTAAAGGCACGAGCTCACAAAATGCAGCACTCAGTGTCGAAAATGGCAAAGGCAGCCGAGGAGGCACTAAAATAGAGCCTGAGGGACACAATTTTGCACTACCTTCACCCCTTAGCTCTTTTCACATGGGTAATACATAAACACAACTCTCCCTCAATCCCTCCCTCCTTTACACCATTCACCTCTCTCTCACTTACACACACACACACACACACACACACATCCTTCCACTGCAACTCCCCTCTCTCATGCACATGATCAAACTGACACGTTTTGTAAAATATCTGACTTGACAAAAAGCCGAAAGGAGTTGGTCGACTGTAATCCATTTACAGCGAGTTAGCACCCAGTGGGGTGGGAGGAGAACGAGTAGGCGCGTGAGATTTGATTTTCAGAACGGGGAGCGTCAGAACAAAGCCTTTCAAAACCCACCTGAACGCCAGAGAGGAGTTGCCCCTCTGAAGCTGAGCTATAAAACACAGCAGTGGTAGCCAGGCAAGACAGCGACAAAGTAACTACCTACAAATAATGTTCACAAAGCAACTGCGACTCAGCAGGGCTGCCTTACATGCACAAAAACAGCGTATTGTTATTCTCCTGCTGCATACCTCAACTGTGGCTTGAGACACTGTATATGAACAAACTCATAGTGGGTTATGATTAAAGCCTGGCCTCCATCCATTTAATCAAAATCCCTTTACTACTACTATTACTATATTATTATTATTATTATTATTATTATTATAGTGGCAGTATTTATTTATTCATTTGTTTGTTTTTGTATTACTATTATTATTAATAATCATTTATTATTATTACTACCAGTACTATTACAGTATTAGTATTTATTTATTTGTTTATTTGTTTTATTATTATTATTAATAATAATTTTCTGACCTTTGTAAGCTTTGGTTCTTTGGTTCCTGGGAATTTGGGTCTTATGAGAACCAGTTTATGGTACATTTTTACTTTCTTCCTAAACAGGACCTATTTGGGAACCCTCGCTTAAAGTGCATTGCTCTGTTATAGGAATCTACTGCATATAGAGCCTTTATATGACAGCGCTGTTGAATTCAGGATTCTGATGCATCAGAAGGTGTTGACTGATTTTCTACAACAGCAGCCCCCGACAGCAGTGCAGCTGCAAGACAAATCACAGGTTTATATTAATGTTCTTGCTCTATTACGTTATCGTTTCTATAGCAACAAGTTACACAGGGACTTGTAAAGTGGACTCTCCGCACAGGCCGATTAAAAACGTGTAATATTGCTGATATGGTGACGTGTAAGGAGATGTTTACTTAGCATTTCTAGAAGAGGTTTCAAGTGTCAGTGCTTTATACCATCTAGAAGGTAAAGCTGTAACTTGAAGTTTTCATCCACTGGAAAGTTTTTCATTAATTTCACAAAACAGATTAAAAGAGAGGCTGGTGAAGGAACGACATAACAGTAATAACAGGAGCTAACCTGTTTTGCGGATCTTCCACAACATTAAATGTAACTAGACATGGATAAAAGGTAAGTCATCTTTTCTAATAAATAAAATTTTTCATTGTTTGCAGATTGCTGAATATACAGTTCAGGATTTCATGGTTGTCACAGTAACTTCACTTCACGTCGGGCTGCATCACACCACTCAGTTGTTGATTCGTTTCCTATAGCAGCACGAACCATTGTATTTTATTCTGCACTTAAAGGTTTCCTCTGAAAGACAAACAGAACAGCCCTCAAGGAAACATTTTTATGAGTGTAGTCTTTGTCATAAACCACATTTTTTCCTGGGAAAATATTAAGATCATTTTCTTACAATAATATTAATAATGATAATCAACTGTGAAGCAAACCATCATTACATAACTTTTTATCAAAACATAGCAGGAACACTATTTTAGTTCCAGCTTACTTTACAAGACATTGCTGAATGTTCTCAACACACCATGGTATTTGACCATATAGAGCTTTATGTTAAGCCAATACCAGATCCCCAAAATTGAACAACCTTGTCATTGTTATTGGGTCGACACACTGAAGGCAGACAGGTACACATTTTAAAAGGTTACCTCGGTCCAGCCCTGCTCCCTATTATATTTTCTTCTGTTCTGAAATGCTATTCACACCTCTCTGGAGGGCATTTAAATTCCAACTTCATTACTGGCACAATGCGAGTCCAAACGTGCGGTCATTGTTACAATAAGTGGTGGGGTGGAATGAAAATAATAATAATAATAATGATGATGGCAAACACGCAGTTATGGGGAAATAATGATTTCTGGTACTAATGGTCCCTCGAGTGGTGCGGTCAACAGGCACATGCCGATTACACCACCAGGGCTGCTGTGTTCCTTCCACACCCACATTATATGGCCAAAAGTTTGTGGACACCTGACCATCACACCCATATGTGGCTCTTCCCCAAACTGTTGCCCCAAAGTTGGAAGCACACAATTGTATAGAATGTCTTTGTATGCTGTAGCGTTACAATTTCACTTCAGTAAGAAAACTAAGACCTGTTGCAGCACGACAATGCCTACGTAGATCCTGTTAGTAAATCAGATAGCATATTTTTTTAAGTAAATCATGGCCTCGGTGTGGAATCTGACAGAATTTTTTGTAATACAGGTTTTGGAGTCTGCATGTAAACACCTTGACATTGTTACTCAAATAGAAATGTTCATATCCTTGAGGGTTTTGTATTGTTTTTTATTGTACGTGCAATCATAAATGTGGGAAGAAACATTTCCAATCACGCACAACTGCACACACTTTAGTCTGCACTGAGACCTTGTTTAATGCCATCCTACTTTTTTTGCAATGTTAAGACAGACTTAAGGGACTATTGTTTCACATTTGCGCTCAATAGCTTTAGCAGATACATGACAGCGCCATGTTGGAGCTGACAGGAAGCCATGCATTTTTTTCCAAACAGCAGCTCAGTAATACAGTTTGCTGAATCCATTGTGCTTTGGGCTCTCATGTGGAACTGGCTTCATTGAAACATTATTATTCATTCTTAGATTAAGATTCTTGAGGGGAAAAAAGTGCTGTTTTATGTTTTTATCCTTTTTTGTATTTTAGAGATTTTAAATGCATAACACTCAAAATGGAATTATGAAGAAGTATACACAACATCGAAACACAACATTTGGCCATTTATGGAACTTAATATATATATATATATATACACAAGTATACAAGTATACAAGGCCAGAATGAAATGATGAAGGAAGGCAGTTTTGTCATTGTCCACCCCCATTTTAATTAAGCAGACAATTAGAAATCTGCAAGCCAGGACTAAAGCTAGAGGGAGGAGCGCTCCTTCATGTGTGTGTTCACTGGCCTTTGAGGTTTGTTTATTGGTAATGAAGCACTACATGGGTAATTCACTCCCCTAATAACTTGGCTCACCTATACCCCCCACCTCCCATCTAATCTGCCCCCACCCTTGTCCCCCAGAGCAGAACCAGAAAACCATCCTTACATGGCAGCTGTCTCAATCCTGTATCACAGTGTATGCCCAACGCACTGTTTCTTGAAGGCTGGCACTCAGCTGCATGGATGAACTCTCAAAATAAACACACAACAGGAGTCCAGGGACTGTTTACTGGAAAAACATTTAAAAGACTGTATGGGAAAAACCTAATAAACTGTACCAAATAACTCTTCCCATTGTCTGGATTGTGGGGTTTGGTCCCGAATTTTCCAGCATCTTTTTCTTTTTACCCCAGGGGTCTTTCTAGGCTTGGCCCCGCTCATCCTCCAGCAGCTGGGTGGCAGGGTATGGAAAGTGGGGACTGTGGGACTGGAGGCTACTTGCAATTACAATGCAGTAGGGATTGTGAGCAGCAGCAGGGGGAAAAACCAAACTGATTTTCACATGCCAACTGTTGGCTGTTGGTTAATACCTCGACTGAAGAGTTAGCCTATTTCTGCCCCTCCTCCTTCCCAGCTGTCCCTTCTCCTGCTGAGGGAATGAAAGCCTGTATATGCCGGGGGGCTGGACACTGCACTGCAACACCATGAGGGGTGTACTGACATTCAGCCCAGGCCTAGGGCAAGTCATCCGTCTTTCGGGTAACCGGTAACACTCCTTCTCCCTCACTTTTTTCCTTGTCTTTTTTCAGCCTGCTTTGTACTCTCATGATTCTTTATCTCCTCCTGTGTGGCTGGGCCCCAGGTCTGGGACGCACCGCCCAACTGTGCAAGTTGAAAGCACTCTTATCGCTGCCCTCTCATCAGGGTTTATTTAATAACTATCACAATAAAGTCAACAACAGGCCCCCGGCTCATGGGCCCCCTTGGGCCTCCCTCCCACATTGGTTTGATGAATTGGGCCCATCAGGCAGACCAGCTGCCCCGGAGGTTCTCAGCCTGCCCCTGCAGTGGATCAGGCATGGACTGGAGGAAGCAGACAGAAAGGGGGGGGCATTTGCAATGGCATGCCAGAGCACACACTGGGCTGATGGAGTTCGGGTAGCATTAGCACAGAGGAGATTTGGAACAGAAGCCAAGCTCAGAGCCACCAACGCTGGGCCCTGGATATATGGACAAACTTGTGACAAGCTGAGCCCTGAAAAGAACTATCTGTCAGCTCAAGCACTCCTCATCCAATTCTTTGGAGGACTTGGGCAGTCCTACTTCCTGGTCAAGTTGGAAGACGTGCTAAGAAATGATTTTGGATGAAGTCTGATACTGTGGATCATTTCTCATTCTTATCTTCTCTCCTTGAGGAGAGGGGAGTCATAATAGCTCCACTCCTACCGCTGATGGCTGCCATATAACCTCACTGAAAACTGACATTAAGCAGTGAAAAATAAATTAGAGGCATAAATTGAGATTTGCTCTAATGAGCCTCTTGATTTCTTGATAATTGCAAGCCAAAGCATATGAACTCTGACTTATTACAACAGATGAATTTGGATGTGTCTCATAAAAAAATCTGAGGGCCGCTAAGTGACCTTGATACCTAGAGGTCTATCTCAGGCTGAGAACATATGCGATTCACCTTCCTGCCAGCTCTTATTCTGGGCTGCAATGCATTTTCACAGCTTGGCCGTGCACTGCACTCACACTGACAACAATTATACAATGTCTGGAAAAGCAAGATACCAAGAATACTTGGAGAAGAAAGTGGAAGGTTAGATACGGAAAAGAGGACAGAAACATAGACGAAGGGGTGATTTAAAGGATCTCTCTCACATTCTTTTTTCCCTGTGCTTCTCCTTTCTCTCCTGTCCTTTTTTTCTGACTCCATTTTAAAGATGATGAATGGCACAGCAGTGGGAGGCTATTAATCAATTCAGTGTTAGGAAGGGGTCTTGATAGGGACTGCACAGTGCTTCAGTGTTACCGGGGAGCCTGTGCCACATCGTCTATAAATTACATATGCCTAGAATACCATCTGCAGGGCGCACATTCATGAACAACACATGGATTAAGAGAACAATAAGGTATTATGAAGGAAAGAGAATACACTTCGGAATGCATGTGTTGAAGCAGAGGACCCATAAATCCACATGATCATAACTTAAAAAACGAGGTCAAGCCGTGGTGTCTTATGGACTCTTGGACTGCATTCCCATAAGGCTCCACAGAGAGAATACCACCACAAATTAATAACCCTCTCTCTTTTTTCTTCATTTGCATTGGACTTCCACATCCATATGATTAGCATAATACACTGCATTGAATTTATTCTATAAAGTAAAGTTTGGTGAAAGTTTTCGGTGAGTAAGTGAAAGATTTACTGGGGTTGCATACCAGCAAACATTTACTTAAGATAAAACAGGTTGGTCAAAGAAAAAAAAGAAAGGTTCCCCAAGTAATGGCAAGAGAGACCAACTGAGATCACAGATGTTGAATATTTCTCTTACTGGTCAGTTCATTTGGAGCTGATCAAAGTGTGCCGTGGAAGCACTGGGTGGTAAACAGGTCGGATTATCAAAGCAGACTCCTCCATTCAGAGTGACT
Source organism: Pangasius sanitwongsei (assembly GCA_037576675.1). NCBI lineage: Eukaryota > Metazoa > Chordata > Actinopteri > Siluriformes > Pangasiidae > Pangasius > Pangasius sanitwongsei. Next base: position 4,402,295 of record CM075019.1, read on the forward strand.
TGAATATAAGACTGCCAGTGCAGGGACCAAGTCTACTGCAACAACTGGACAGGGTTCAGATCTGACCTTCTTAAAAAAGCTGCACTTAGTTTTCTCATGCACAGCTCTCTGAATGGATGATGTGCTTGGGTGGGAGCTTCTAAAGCATTTGTGCCCAGTGCACAGGCCAAGTCCTTACAAAAACAAATTTAAACCACAGACATGGAAAAAAACAGGACTTGAAGATATTTGTGGTGAGGATTCAAGGAAAGAGAAGAACTTTACTTAGTGCTCCCACACAGGGTTTTGGGTATCCCTGGATAAAGTGAATAGTGTTAATGTTATAAAAGTTATTGAGGCTCAGTATACCATGCCATGTAAGAACAATAGCATGAATAAATATATGAGCTCCCCAGAGTTGACTGAGGCCCCTCACACAGCAGGTAGATGTATGATGTAGCACAGCGGGCTGATTTTTTGGAGACAATGAGCTGATCTCTGACACTGGGTGCTCAGGGCAACCGCATAACTCCTTTCCAATGCCTCTACTCAGCTCATTCCAAGTTAGATTGACAGCGAGGAGGGAGGAGGTACTGCGGTTCAGGCCATGCAGGAGCAGTGGCTCACTCTTTGCTTTTCATTTCCTCACTCTCAGACCGAGACCTGTTCAATCATTTAGAGCAGTGGGTTCCAGAAGGTGACCACTCTTCTCATGTTCCCCAAGCAAAAGAGGGTAAGTAGTTCAGCCAGAGGGGAGGAAGCCAGAAGGCCTGGATGAGGTTAAGTACTTACTGTTGCTAATAACTCTCTGCATCTCTCTGGCTAAGCCCCATTCTCACATTTCGAAAGCTCTGTGGAGGAGGGGGGAGTGTCTAAAATTACAAATCCAACAATGCTCATCTTAATGGTGGACTTTACGGCACTATTAAAAGCTCAGGTATTTTAAGCTGGAAGTTCTCTCTGCTTGAACTTTGCCTAGAGGCTGTGAAAGCACTTGAAAGGTGTAATCAGAGGTACAAATTAGTAAGTTTGCGGCTACCATAAAGCAATATTTTTCTTTTTGACTTTCAGCAGATTAGCAGGTTCAGAGGTACAGAGTGCTTCTTTTCTCACCTCAGGAGAAGTGTTTTTAAAAGCAGCAACCACTGAAGTTCCACTGAAAGTACCACACAGTTCAAACATCAGCTCTAATTAATTTCAAGAATCCCTTTGCACACTCCTAGCTATGGTGCTGTAGGTTAGGAACCTCAGCATTGCCTTGCCCTTGACAAGGATTTCACAAATGTTTCTCAGGGCCTATAATTCTCCCAAGCGCCCTGTCCCCAATGATGGGTACTCCTACCTTAAAGCTACATGGCTTTTGGCAGCATCCTGAAATGTCCTTTTCCCCAGGATAACTACCACCTTGGCTTGGCATCAGCGGACTACTGGGGAAGCTATATCCTGTCTGAATGTGCTGTTCCCCGAGCTGTCCTTACAGGTCTTTTTAAGACTTTCTTTAAAGCAAATGGCAGAAGACCAGGGGTGGGGGGGAGGGGGGCAACAGAACTGGAGCTTTGTCAAATATAATTCATCAACACTGGCTGTACAGAGTTGCTGGCTGAGACATCGCATCTCGGCTAGGTAGACAGGAGGTAATGGCAGGGCAGTGGGAACTTAGAAGTTAATCAGTGGAAACTAATTGAGTAAAAGCTCTAGGGAAAGAACTGCTCTTAACCTTTTAAAGCAGTAGTTTCGTTAATGATGGTCTTCTCATCTCAATGTTTTTGTGGCCAGGTCCATTTAGTCTGGCTTTCATTAAGAGCCTTCATAAAGCTAATGCAGCTCTGAACAGTTTACCCACTCTACGCATGATGAAACAATGTTTTGGTTACATGTTTCAACACATCAACCTAATGAAGTCATATCTCATGCCACATCTAAGAGAAAAAAACAATAAGACGTCCTCACAAAGACCCGCATTCATGACAGCGGGTCAAGTTGGGGGCTGTCTGAGTGAGTGATTGCGACCACAAACTACAGTAATCATGCCGTCCCTGTGGACAGGGCACGCGTGAAAAGGACCTAGCATAGCACAATAACCCACCCAGAATATGGACTCATGTCAGAGCGAGTAAACATTAGAGTACTATCTGCAATCCCGATGTGGCCAGATAGGTAAATGGTGGTGATAATTAAGGCTGACGGCCCAGTGGAGTGTGGAGCAGGGGAGGACTACAGAGGTCATGTAGAGGTGCGGAAACACACATTACTGAAGGCGTACATTCCAAATGCATCGATAATGCTTATTTTGTGGTCTGTGGCTGTAGTGTATGCACTACGACAAATTAATGAACCTTATCATGGTGAAAAAGGAAAAGGGCATCGCAGACAGTATGCTTCTGACAGAACAAAGCAAGAGGTAGGAGAAAGATATTAAATCAAGTGGCGGTTCTGGAACATTTCAGCGAGGGGGCAGGCTCGGGCCAGGCGTTCTGTTAGAGGCGCCAATTACATGAGACCTTTTAGTTTTACAAACATTAAGCTGTTGTTCTCACTGCATTGCCGGTATTAACAGGCAAAACAATGTACAAAACAGATAGATAGATAGATAGATAGATAGATAGATAGATAGATAGATAGATAGATAGACTTTATTGATCCCATGAGGGAA
>CM075019.1:4405026-4474265 GCA_037576675.1 Pangasius sanitwongsei
AGCTGTCTAAATGATAGCTTTCTTGAAGTAGTGTAATGTGAAAGTGTTATCATCTGTCACACACAGGTGAGCTGTTGCACAATGTTATTGCGAATGGTAAGAATGAACTCATTTCATTCAAACTCAAAAATCATTTTACACTTTATCCCTTTTCAGTTGCATTTTCACTATATTGTGTGTTATACATTTTCTTCATTTTGTAGCTAGCTAAGCTGGCTAACATTACACAACACATTCAAATGTGATATTTTGAATAACGTTGCATGATTGTGTTAGAGTCGCACAACTAAAGTAGTACTCAGATAAATAGACAGGGTAGTTTTTATAAGACTTTTTGCTTGCCTTTATTTCTTTTTTGCTACTAGTGTTGTCTTGCTTGGTATTTTTCTAGGGTCAAGTTTGCCTTGTTTCACTTCCTTCCAACTTAGCTAAGTGGGGAAAAAAGGTCTTCTGAGCCACATGGGAGACTTGGTCCACCACCTTCAGAGGTTTAAGTAGAAAATGTGTGGGTTTTTTTGCCATTGTATGATTACAAAAATTAAGCAGGCTATATATGTAATAATTATTTCAGCGGTGACGGGCACTGACATACGACTCTACTAAAAAATGCTACCTCCACTACTGGACTCACCAGGCATTATGACTGGACACTCAAGCCATTTGTCTCCCGTTTGTTTCCAGGAAGCGCTATATAAATACTCCACAAGTCTTCCCACAATTATTTTATGACATAGTGGGTTTCTTGGGAGCATTACAGATGACAGGCTCTAGAGGCGCCAGCTTGCCTGCAGTATTGGATTTTTTTTCTTTCTCTCTTCCTTTTGGCTACACCCACAAGAGCTGTTTGCTCTATTTTAGAAAGACAAGAATTGAGGGGCTTCGAGTCAGCACACTGGGGTCAGATAACTTTGCGAGAGCCGGTGTCTTGCTCTGCTGTGTCATCTCTCTTTTTCTATGGTGGTGCAGAAAGGGCACTAGATGAGAAAAGTTCGACAGGGGCTCTTTCTCTCACTCTATTTCCTCCCTCACACCCTGTTCTCTTTCTTCCATCCTTTCTCTCTATGTAGGCACTCCAACTGTCTTTCTGTGGCTTTTCCAGACCTGGTGGAAGGCGGGCTCGAAAAATAAACATCGAGGCGGTGGGGGTGTTTCGGTAAGTTAATTATAAGGGAGAAAAGACTGTGAAAGGCTACAGTGTTTACGTCAGAAGCAGTGAGCATCAAAAGCCTGATTCAGAGCTGTGTGTATGTGATTGAATGGCTGCTCTGCATACACCTAGGAGTCTCCCGGACTGGCAGAGCTGTTCCGCCCCTAAACAGCAGGCCTTCGAGACACCCTCACTCCTGTTTGCTGTTTTTCTTCAAAGTGATAAAACAATATTTGGAATGGAAGAACAAACAATGGACAGAGGTAATGGGGTGCAGGGGAGCTAGGCCCACAGGGCGTTAAAAGCTGATGAAGGGCCCTCTTGTTTCGCTCTTATTTACCGAAAGAGAGAGGGCTGAAGAGATGACTCGCCCTGACCTTATGCAGCCAGTTAACCTCATTCTTTCTCAACCGAGCCAGATCGGCACATGACAGAGAGCTTGTGTATGTCCTGCAGTATACACACAAAGCCTGTGAGTTGGGGAAATGACATCAAGAGCATCTTGACCTGGAGCTGGTAAACAGACCCTGATTGCAGAGTGACTTTTGTGGTGGCGTATAGTATGTCAGCCTCCCCAGAGTGGACTGTGGGTAGTCATATGTAATGGAAACCAGGCAAATTGATACAAACAACAGAAAACACAGCGCCTTGCCGGAGCTTAATGTGTTTAAGAGATGCATGTAGCGAGAAAAACAGTTCTGTTTACGTATGCCTTTTCCCATCTGAAAGGCTGAGCAATGGAAAGACGGGAACTGTGTGAAAAGACCATGTGCGTTTTCTTGCTCTGCTACATGGCACATTAAATCTCACTACACCTCACACAGTGAAAACCAATTCCTGCTGGCGAGGCTAGTACCTGGGGCTCAATTATGTTATCACAAGTGAAACAAAAGCAGCCATTGTGGAGAACTGTTCGACAACCAGCTTCTTACTCATTCATTTCTCTCCAGTCTCTTAATAAAAAAAAGTAGAAGACTCGCTGTTATTAAAAAAAAACACTCTGCAGTAACTCATCTAACCTTATTTATGCTACAAACCACTTTTAGCACAAGTCAGGTAAGTAAGTAAGGTTTTTACAGTGTCACGGTTTGACACAGTGTATGATCGAACAGCTACCTTACTGCTGACTTACTGCATTTCCATCTTTCTTTGTTCTTTTGGCTTAGTTCAACCGCTCTCTATTTTATCTTATAATGACAACGTGAGACATACTAACAGTGTAAAACAGAGTTTATGGAAATCGCAAAAATATCTTTTGGTAAAGATTCAGCGGTATGGTCTTCAAGCTTTTTCTGCATTATAGAGACACTTCAGGAAGTGCCTTTCCCCCACCAAAAACAAAACAAAACCAAGTTTTACAACAGTTAAACAAGTCAAAACCTTTAAACAACAAAATATAGACGGCATTTAAAAGGACTTGTCTTCACGTTATTGAGTTCCTAGCCTATGGGTCATGGTCATGTGACCTACTAACAAGCGACCACATGAATTGTTTGTGTGTGCATTGTGAAGTCACTTGACTGTCCCGTGTAACGATCAAAAGCATTACAAACAAAATTTGCTTAACAGATACAGTATATGTCTGGAAAACTAGTCTCACAGAAAGAAGTACAATTCAGGGTTTTGATCATTTTGTTAGACTTTCGTATATTAATATAAATATTAATAAATAAATGATAAATAAATATTTCCTTTAATTCACCACTGGTGTGTCTTAGGTTAGTGTATTAGATTAATACCATGATAGCCAGGATAATATTAGTCTAGGTTATCACAGAGAAAAAAATTTCAAAGTGTAATTTTGAGTTACAAGTGAAAGCAAGCCATGAACAAGGCTTAAATAGGCAGGCTCAATGACAAGCAACATGTTTCCTGAATGCTGTAATCCAAGTGCAATAGTGATGAAGGTCTCTAGTCCTTCTCTCCCAACGGAAGAAAGCCTTGAGTGTATTCAGGCATTTAATTACAAAATCGGGACACGGGTCAGACCGGAGCTCTACACTTTCCTCCCCTGGCATTCACCTGCATCAAATTAAGAGGATGAGAACGACGGAGACACGGAAATGAAACTGTTTACCCCAGAGTCTTTCATTAGTAAATCAATGCTCGAATCAAAGTTCCCGTGAGGTGGCGACAGGATATCCTAACTAAAAGGCTGTATCGCACTTTTCAGTCAGAGAAAAAAAGATGGCAAAACAGAGACAAAAAAGTGAAAAAAAGTGAAAAAAAAAGGATTCTAATATAATGATCATTATTTAAAAGTGAACAATGTTTACTGAAGCCACAGTACATTTTGTTAAAAAAATTTTGATTCATGTTGACATTATTTTTAGACCTACTTGTTTTTGAGTTATTAAAGTTACAAAAAGTTGGCAAAAAGGATAATAACAATAATAACTCATTAAATATCTAATAACTAATAATACTGGGCCGCGATCTCCAACACTGTTATATATATATATATATATATATATATATATATATATATATATATATATAAAACTGACCCCACTTGGATATAGTGGACACATGATAGTATGTTAAACACTTACACAGAAATAAAATTCAACCTGAGAGTTCTCTAAGGGTTTTCTAAACTTAACCTTTTCGAATTTATTCATTTAGGTTTGTAATAAGAGAACACAGTGTAAGCACACTGATATTTGAACATGCAGGTCGCTGACATTTCTTTCCTTTTTTTACTTAAAAGGATCAAAACCGCAACCTTGTATTTAAAGTGAAATACCACAGCTTCAACAAATGTCAAATATGCAAATGTTTTTTTTTAAGGAACCGAAAGGATTAAGTGTGTATGTACGATCAAGTGTACGTACTGCAGCTGGTTTAATTCAACATGACACCACAGCCAGGCTTTTATACCAACCTGTGTGAAATTAGTCATAAGGAGTAGCAGGATGAGATTTAGCAAATGCTAATGAGCTTAATTAGGCACCCGAGTTATCCGTCTCAGAGATTTCAGAAACCAAACGGTGGCGGCTTGGCAAGGGCTTTTCAACCGGATTACTGAAGGCTAATGTCACCCAAACACTTCAGCGAAAACAAACAGGTCTTTGAAGGCGCTGGGTGCCGAGACGGTGGACGGGGTGGAGAGCTCCAACGGCTGAGAAGCGGGGGGGTTTGGGAAGGAAGGCGGTGGGTTTAGGGAGTAGGGGGGGTAGTTAGTGGGGGTTCTGGCCACCTCTCCCGACCTGACTGAGAGAACAGGGCTACTAACAGCATGAACGTGGAGGATTAACGTCTCACTGGGCAGATCTGTCCAAAGATTTTCCTCATCTCTCTCACTGAGGGATTATCTGTCAAAGCTTGGCTGAATCACCAAACTACACGTCCTTCACTCAATTTTTTTATTTTACTTTATTTGATTTGTTTTTTTTCCCTCTTTGGACCAGAAACTGCTTACTCGATCTGTCTTAGCTGTCTCCAAGCATGGTTTATTATTTTTAACCCTCCTTTTTGATATTGAAGTAGAAAAGGATAGGTTGATGATGCACACAGACCTGTTGCTGATGTCTGACTGGTGTAGGGATCAGATAATAAAATGTATAACTGGTCAAAAGGTCATCATGTACACATCCACCTTGAAAATCCAACAGTGAATAAAAAAAGATCCAAAATGTGTATAGATGGCTGGTTTATAATCCAATTGGATTACTGGACAAATTTGTTTGTTTGTTTGTTTTATTTGACATAATTTAAAGCATAATACAAAAAAGTACAAAAAGACTAATTCATACTCCTTTCAAAACTGTGGAGGATAAAATACACAAAAAAAGCCATCAGCTTATTTCCATTGTGGTCCATGGGTTTGTAACCCAAAACATCTTTTTTTTTTTTACTGCTGAACTCTGAATCTATGAGTGCATTTGCAACCATTCTTTTTTCCCTATTAAGCCATTTATCTCTGTAAATAATTCCTAAATTATTAGGAGGATCTGTCATGACAGGGGTACCATCATAATCCTTTAAGAATTAACCAAAAGCTTTTTTGAGGTAAGTGAGGCCAATGACAAAACAACCTTCTGGCTGGCTGGCTGGCTGAGTGAGATGGTTGACCGACCCCACACTCCCGCAAACCCTCCTCACAAGCATATCTGATCGCCCCCGCCCCACACCCCTTGCCCTGATCTCTGACAAATCCGGCCCCGGGGAGCTTCCCAGACACAGATACCCCTGTCTGCTGTAATTGATCATGGGTCGTCAGCTGGCAGGTAGACCAACTGTGCTCTTTGGGAAAGAAAAGGCTGGGAAGATAATAATTTAAGTGACTTTGTGGAGGTCAGGGGAGCAGGCGCAGGGGTCGCATGGGAGTTTGCATGTAGGGCGCGCTTGTTTGCTTTGCTATGTCAGGGCCACAGAGCTGCAGCCTTTCACCCCTTCTGACTGCACCAAAATAATCGAGTTGCCTTTGTGCTCCTGCTATAGAGGACACTTAAAAAAAAGAAAGAAAGAAAGAAACGCCTTTGTTCTGTGAGTCCCTTCATTCTGTTCCAGTACTGACAGATATTCTTTTGCTCTCCAACTTTGCTATTGCTCTTCATTATAAAATCAGACAGTTAGAAAGTATTAAATTTTAAAAAGCTGCTCTTTGGATTCACATTGACGTCTCTATTAAAGAGGCCAGAACTGATGACTATGGATGGCAGCAGAACGTTCATCCTCCATCCTACTCGAACCCCAAATGTTCTAGTCTAAATCAGCGCTGTTTGATAAATGACATACTACCGACATTAGCAGAAGAAAAACCCAGAAGTGGGGGAGGAGAAACGTTTATACATCCAGAAACCATATCCCCAAACTGCCTCGCAGTCTGGAAAAAGTAGAGGGTCTGTAATGTGTAAGCAGATCCTTGCCCAAGCCACGCATCTCCCTGCAGAACGCACAGGGAGCATGATGAAAGACGAGCCCTAGCAATCTACTGATTACAGTGAGAAGTCGCATACCCCCCAGTCAGACACTATCAGCCCTGTTAAACAGCCTCCTCTCTCAATATCCAACTGCACAAGAAGTGATGGAGATATAGACACAAACAACTTCTTGTGCACATCAAACTGCAGTGAATGCCTCAAGGTATATTTCTACCTAATAGACAGTTTCAGAGCCATTTCCTGAGTGAAGAAAAAAAAAATCAGCCTTTCATGGTTTTCAGCCTTTCAGCCTTTCTCTTATCAAGAACAGAAAATGTGAAGAACACACAGGGGGAAAAGCTTATAAACGTGGTGTGGTTGAGAGAATGTTCTTGATGCCAGAATGAAGACAGATAGTAGGAGCAGGAACATGAGCAGCTGGAGGAAAGTAAAAAAAAAAAAAAAAAAAATGAAGCTAAGGAAAGCAGGCCACGTTGTTGGGTGGGGAATCACAAAAGGAATGAAAAATGGTGGCGAGCGGAAAGATGCTGATTAGTGCAAGGCTTCCCAGAACGATCTACACAACCCCCTTAGAAAAGCTGCTGCGCTGAAGCTTTGGGGGCGAGCTTCTGGCCCTCGTTCCCTCCCTCCATCAGTCCCCTAATCAGAGCCTTGGGGCCTGCACAGGCTATGATTAACAACAGCCAAGACAGTGTAAGTCCTTAATAGTTACAGCCTCGGAGTACTGTAATGCAATTACAGGAGCTGTGGAGAAACAGCTAATGTGCATGCAACTAGCTGGGCCGATATAGATCAGGTATTGAGTCGGGCTGTTTTTAATTCACTTTCCAGCACACAAACAGAGAGCATTAGTTAGATTAGATGGGCCAAGACTGGGAGGGGAAGGGGAAAAGAGGAGGAACCCGCAGAGGGCAAGTGGATTTGTTTAACATGGCCTGTCAATTACCATCCAAAACCTTTTGCTGAACGGTTATTTATCTTTAAAGGGCAAGGAAGAAAAAAAGATGAGACAAAGCAAGGCCTGAATGAGATTAATAAAGGGAAAATGGCATTGACTGCCGTGATTCTCATGCAGGCCCACGCCGCACTAGGACTGTAGGCAAGACTTCTGGCTTGGGACCATCTGGATGATATATAAGGCCAGGTCGCCTTAATTCGTCCTCCTCTCACCTAATGTTTTGTGATCTGAGAAGAATAGTGGGCCTTTCAGGCAATATTTACCCTAGGCAAATCCAAGCCTGGCCCTGCTTACTGTAAGATCGGTGGAGCGGGAAAAAATATATGAAGTGTGATATAGTTAGGGAAAATTACCAGTCTCAGCCCAAGGAAATGCCTTTTCTTATCAAATAGATGGATGATGTGAAGATCTGAGTAAGAGAGAGATACTAAAAGCAAAAGTGGTGCTAAATCCAAAGCACTTGCTGCATAACTGCAAACAGAGGATGCCAAAATCTGCATATGGCCTACATTCCTATTTCTCTTTCAAAAGAAGCTGGTTTGCAGAGGAAAGCATAATCTGCACTCTAGAACCTTTATTGCATAGAACGGACACTATGAATAACTAGTCACACTGTGAGTCCAAATCAATTAGAGACATTTTACTACTAAGCTGAAAAGTTTCACCTCACGGGACACGGGGGCTCGCTGAAATCTGCAGCGCATGGTGCTAGTTAGCAAATCATTATCAGCCTCATCTCTAGCATATCTCACAGAGAAACAGGAACAGCAATTTTATCCCACAGTGGCTCAGGCAAAAGCTCTATCTTTTCCTCCAGAGGCTAAGCATGAAAGAAAATGGGGCTACTGTTTTCGCATAAATGCAAGGCCATCAACCCACACATGTAATCATAACAATATGGCACGGAAATGCAAGCACAACAGTATACAGTTTCGGGATCCGAAATTGTTATCGTCATTTGCAGATTACAGGACTGAATGTAATTTTCCTAAAACCAGAGACCACTTTGGAACAAAGGGCATGGGGGTGTGCCAGGCTGCTAGGGCTTTTTGAGGATATTATTTCAGAATAACTGTGGAAAAATCCACTTTGTCTGTAATGTCTTGGTGAGATTTCCAGGAAGATAAAAAGCTAACAGAAAAAGTGACAGAAAGAGACTGAGAGAGGAGAGGGCCGATGAGATGCGACACTGCCTTAGGAATTAGAAAGATCATATAACTGTGCATAGTGATTCATCAGCACATAGACTTTTTTTTTCTTTAAAGCGCCCATGAAACAGCTTGGGAGCCCTGATTTGATTCTGTATGTTGAAGTATTTCCTTCTGAAACAGGAAATAACATAAGATTTTCACAACAGCCAATAGCATTCGAGATACGCCACACTTTTGCTCCTAATCTAATGTAACTCAAAGGTGGCTTAGCAAAGAATAAAGTAAAAAGAAAAAAGAAAAACATGCAGGAGCGAACAAATGACCCATGTTTGAATACTAACTATTCTATACCCATAGATTGTTCATATATGCATTCCACAGAGTGTTTGATTGGATGCAGGTTGAATGAGTACAGCATGAGTCATCAAAAAATGTTCACTGTTTTCCTAGAAACTGTACATTTAAAGTGTGAACGTTCTTCTTAAAGTTATAATATCAAGACAACACAATTTGTTATTGTTTTAAATCTATACTGGCTTCTTCGTGTCTACAATGCCAAGAGACTCCGCAAAACTTCAATTTTGCTTTACCTAACTGTCTTTTACTTAAAACAGTGGCCACAGCTGCACTTTTGACATCCCAGGCAAACATCTACATGACTAGCCATGACCATTGAGAACTTTTCATTGCCAACTTTCATCAACATTGAACACTCTCGAGGTCTGATAGCTTGTACGCCGTTCACGAAATTAACCCTGCATTCTGTCAAGTGTTTCTTAAAGCAAACAGAAGAAACAGAGGAAAAGGTCTGGGCCTTAAAATGTAAATAGTTATGCCTATATATCACGAGTCCATGTCCCTGAAATCCAATCATTGTGGAAACAACTGCCAGAATGACAAATCGTGGCAAGGACCGCAACAGTCGGCCCCTTGTATTACAGTCTCCCCAAAAGCAGCACAAAAGAGATCAGATTTCCATACAAAATCATTTGCACATGACAAGAGGAGAGAAAAGAAACGTTACATTTGCCACCAGTGAATAAATGCTTGCTTATGCTGACTGAGCTAACTCCGTTTTGCTTTTTTTTTATCAGTCTTAAAGGTTCTTTTGCAGGAAACAAAGCAGAGCACCAGAAACAAAGTGGTCCACAATAGCTGTGGTTAATGTGTCTGAATCTGTGCTTTCTTACAGGGATTATGGGTAAGACACAAGCGTCTGTGCTATCGCTATCGTTCCTCTTCATCCCCCCTCCTCCTCCTCCTCCGATGAGCCAAAGTGGTGCTTCCGCTAGCGAGGCTCGTCAGTGCTGGCGCGAGTCTGCACAATAAACCACTGCAATAACTCTGATAAAATGCAAAATGCAACCGAAAGAGCAGAACTTTCAGAGTTTTATTGAAACAACAAACGTGGCGAGATTTACTGACGCCCTTTCTCACAAATGAGAGGCGTAAGAGAGGTGTGTAGAGCTCAAATTTATGTGTGCGGCTACTCAAGGCGAGCATTCATGACTTGTAATTCAAATCTGACAACTCCCTGGAAGGAAGGGCCCTACCACAGATCGAGCCTGTGAATGGAGCGCACGGTGGTTCGCTTTTTTCTCTCGAGTCCGACGGCGGCCAAAATGTGGCAGCCCCCTTGCTTAAGATCTATACGTTTCATAGATTGTAAGTGAATAATTTGTTCACAGTGAAAGAATGGCAAGGGGAATGTTTAATGCTCTGCGTTTACATCAGCTAGCAGACCTCGTGTGCTCCGCCTCACACGGTCAACTTTATGACCCCTGACTGAAAAAGACTGCATTTTTGAGGAAGGAAAAAAATGTGAGTTAATATTAAATGGAAAGACGTGCATGTGTGGCAAATAGAAAGCACTTCAGGGAGGTAGAAGCTATTGCACACATGATTGCAGATGGTTGCTTGCTATTCTGAGTCTGTAAAAAAAAGAAGAAGAAGAAAAAAGAAAAAAAGAGTTTGCTATCTGTCCCCGTCCAGCCACTGCAGACTGCTGACTCTCAACTTTATGCAGGGCTCAACATATCCATTAGATTAGTACTTTAGTACAGGATTTATTATTTATCCACTTCCCCTTATGTTTGGAGGTCCTTCTGAGGGCGGGTAAACTACTGCTGTTTAGAGAGAGATCTTCTCTTCATATCCTTCTGGATTCTTCTGCTGCTACTAATTTCCTTCAAGCCGTAATCACAGGACGGGGACAGCATTTTTCCGGCCGGGTTTGGATTTAATGTTACCTCCAGCAGCAGTGAAGGTCAGAATTAACAGTGTCCCAGTCGCTGTAAACTGTCCTTGTTATGCTCAGCCGTGATTAACGGTGGTTAACTCTCTCAATGAAGGCTTCGTGTTGGCCAGCTTGTCATTTGCACCCGCTCCCCCAGTCCCTTTACAGGGAGAGTGCGATTGCAGGATTGAAGTGATAAGCACATCTCTCTGGGTACGGCTTGTGGCAGGTCATGCAGAAAGCCTTCATTAGGGAGACGCAGTCGCTAGTGCACCACTGTCGGCCAGGCGCCTGTAAAATTAGCCCCACCGAGCATGGCCCAGTTAAGCACTTCCCAGCTCCTCAGGCCCTGGAGACCGACACGTGGAGATGTGGCTGTGCTCGAATGTGCTGAGTACAGACTTAGCAAACATGCTACTAACATCACATGCAGGAAACGCAAACACACAAAAAAGCCACCACAGCAAAGATAATGCCTGGTTTAAAAAAAGAAAGGGCAGCATTTCAGACCAGGGATGAACATATGTGGGAGAAAAACAAGGGAATTTCAGCGAAACATAAAAAGCAAATTAGGGAGTTGCAGTGTAAAAGCAGAAACGTAAACACATGGCTCTCCAGACTCTCATTTAGACTTTCCATTTGAAAATGTAGTGACGGCATAAATGAGACACGGGGACGATGTGAGAAAACATGAATTAAGAATAAAGGAACTGCAGCGTGCATGCTCTTCGCGAGCTTTTTCACATCTTCTCTGCACTTCTGCGTGCACAGAATTGATCACACAATGTTCCTCTAATTTAGCACCTCATTTAACAGACGGGGGGAAAAAATGAAACGTTTACATTCTGACACACATTTAGTGAAGGCTTCTACTAATGGCCTGCACAGCAGTTTAAGGATCTGTTTCTGTACATAAACCAAGAACGAGATTTATGAAGGGAATTATAAAAATCGATCCTGGAAGATTTGTGCATCTTTCTCCAGCTGCATCTGTCATTCTCAATCTGAAGGAAATGGGCATGAGGACGTGACAGCAGCGCTTTATCTCCGGCTGAGAAGTGATACAGTCCAGATGCAGAGTCTTTAGATTAGAAGAAGAAACCCAAGCAGACCCTCAGTGTAACCTCTGCGACACACGCATACATCTCACGGGAGGCCTGTTAAACATTAGAGCCTCTCTCCTCATTTACCTCGCCCCAAAAGTTAACCGAGCATTTCCCCCCAAACGGCTTTGACATTCCCCATAAAGCACCTGCTGGCAGTAATAAGAGGCCTGAGGTTCTGCGCAGTACACGGAGTACAATCAGCTCAAACAGGCCCACACCCCTAAGGCAGGGCTGCTCTAATTACACAACGTTATCCGACAGAGACTGGCCTATAGCACGTAAAACGCCCGACTCACAATCGCCATTCTACAGCACTGACTTTAGGATCTAGCCCGTAGGGGCACCAACATTGTCCTCTTATCATCACAGACCTGGACGGTGCCCTTAATGGAAAGCAGAACTTAGACGACGGGGGGAAAAAACCTCAAAGTAGTGGAACAAATGTATGTTCTTTATTTAAGCCCCATAAAAACAGGAAAGCGCAAACATTTATCTGTGCTATGCTTTCATCTTCCGTCAGCAGGGTTGAAGAATAACAGAGACAGGGGGTGGGTGGAGGGGACACACACTGATAAACTGGAGATAGGAAACTTCTCGGGTTTCCAGCCGGGCGGTGATCGTTTGAATATTACCCTGCCTTCCCGGTAGGTGAACAGCGGTGTATATTTGTTACAGAAGTTTTCTATTCCATCCACATGAGTATTAATGTGGCATTTTAGCATTATTAGCATTTTAAACTACATGATAGGCCATCATGCAAAATTTGGCTAATATTCCTCACGTTGCACACTTTCAACTGCTTCAGTGGTCACTAGTGTCTTCGCTGTCCTGTTTTTCTTTGTAATAAGGTCTTACAAGCTTTAGGGTCTGATATTAGCATGTTAGCATTTTAAGGTTCATGATACTCTATTCAGCTGCATGAAAGCCAAGTTATAACACTGTAAATACATAAAATTCAGGGTTTTTTTTTTTTTATTTATGAGAATAGTCCTGAGTGCCTTTGCTGTCCTGTTATTTTTTTTCATTATAATTAGGTGTTCAGCTTTAAGGTCTGGTATTAGCATGTTAGCAACGTTAGCATTTGAAGCTACACATTAAGCTATTCAGCTGCTTGAAAGCAAAGTTATATATAACACTATAAATACACAAAATATTATTTTCATAAAAATAATAAAAGAAAAATATTTCAACTAATATTGATTTATGAGGATGGTGAAGAGTGCCTTCACTGTCCTGTCTTTCTTAGTAATGAGGTTTTGAGCTTTAAGCTCTGGTATTAGCATATTAGCGCCATTAACATTTTAAGCAATATGATAATAAATGAGGAAAAAAAGACTATATAACCTTTAAGGATTTCTATATAGGCTACAGAGTAAAACCAAGCGCCTTTCTTACAGAGACATAAAAAAATAAAACAGTTTTCTAAACTACGTCTTCATGAGTTTTGTGCATATGAAACTTGGTAGAAATGTATTGGCAGTATTACACCAACTATTAAAGTTGGTCTCATTGACTAAACTGAATCGAAATGTTTCATATCGTAGCAGATTCAGTGGTAGCATCAAATATCGATTTGTTGCCATATGAATCTAAATCGTATCAGAGAAGTCTGAGGTTTACACCCCTAATCAGTATGCAACATGAAGCCAGACAATAAGGTTCAATTTGGCCAGCACTCAAGTGCAACTCATTAGTTAAAGAAATAACATTAATAGTCTATACTAAGAGGCTTTGCACTAAGTAAAGATACTGATCTAAATTAAATTGACACCCCACCAAAGCGGCTGAAGGGCATGCCAGTTGTCTGCGAAAACAGGCTAGTGAGGCGTGTTATCTGTGCATTAAGCAGGTTTGGGACAGTTCATCGAGGTGGGGTGGGAGAACAAATTGCTTTTAACACTACTCTGTGCCACTCAGTGATGCAATCCCTGTAGACATCTTCAAAGATTGTGTAGCGAGAGTGCCATCAGACGATGCGAAGGACAGAATAAAAGCATAGCACTTGTTTTGGTGGCACTTCAGGCTTGAACAAAGCAATATGCAGCAAGCTTTTAACCCTGTTCACCCCGCTTCTTAGTAGTTATCAATCTGCAATATAAAATGTACAGTACATGCAGATCAATCGTTTTGCTTATTAGAAAATAAAAGTGAGTTTAGCATCATTGCATTTCCTATCATTTCTTGCTTCCTGTCCCATCCTGTCTTTGAGGCTTTCAAACCAAAAGAGCTTCAAACCGAAAGACAAAGGCGCTCCTGTTATCAGGGACGCATTAATAGCGATACAAGAGGAGGAACTACAGCATCTTCCTAAACAGCATCTTTAATAGAGAGCGCAAGGACGGCTGATAGTCTTTATCAGCATGGTCATTAAAATTGAGCACAAGGTGCCATGAATTGCTCACAGCCAATGGTATTCACAAGTGTGAGCATTTCACTTCAGCAAGCACTGAGCACTGAGACACACACGCACGAAATGGCGCTTCTTTTCATCATTTCACAGCCACGCTCATTGATGCGCTCTCACTTCAGCTGCCATTTGACTCTCTAGTTAAGGAGGTCTTTGCTAGGAGCACACGGTAGCAACTAACACAAACAGAGCTATATAAGATGTCCTACTTAAGTAGGTTACCAATTTCGCTATCAGTATCAGTATGGTTTCAACAAGTACCAAAAAAACATGCACTAAGGGCTGAGCGATGTGACAAAAATATCATGTCACGATTTTCAAAGACATTTCTACGATATGCAATATGTATCACCATGATATTGTATAGGCTTGCTCACAAACTGCTATCATGATATTGATATCATATCATCATCACCAAAGCCTGCATGTACTCACACTTGTAGGCTGAATTTTAAACATATTGTTATTTGTGGTTATCTTCTGGGGAAAAAATTCAAGAGAATGACCAGGTCTGTCTACAAAAGAGGAACCATGTCACTCTTCACTTTGGCCCCAAAAAGAGGCCTCTTAACTGGTAATACTTCTCACATCTCTCTCCACTTCCTGGTCACAATTACCCTCTTCACACAGAGTAAAAACCATCAATTACCTTCCTCTGATCCATGCCTATAATTGGGCACTGAGGATCCTTGCTGAAGCTGAAGATCCTGCTTAAGCGAACAAAAACAGAGCCGTTTGGGTTTGGCTTTCACAGCGAGAGCCATTCAGACTGTGATTTTCTACGCAATCATAATACAGGTGTGATACACAGAGCTGTTTCATGTAGCGTCATTCTCAAAATAAATAAATAAATAAATAAATAAACTGCCACGCTTGTACTCTGGTGTGTATGAATGAAGATGGAGGAGTCATTACAGAGAGAGGTATTGGCAGTGTTGACAGACAGGTCAGTCACTTCCGCACTGGAATTCGTGTGAAGTGTTGGTACTTGTGCTGGCCTCCGCTAATGGACTGCTAATAGAACTGAAGGCTTGCACTTTGATGCCTTCCCTGTAGTTACAGCAGTGACAGTGGGTGATTAATTGCACTCAGTCCTTCTCATTTTTTTTCTTTCCCCAACAAAGACCTGAGGAAAAGGAGGAGGCGGCTGTCACTGCGTTTGCCTTTGGCTGGCTAACCTACCTGCACTGCTGGATGGGATAACAGCTAGTTTCTTGCATCAGGTAATACATCTCGAGTCCGTGCGTGACGTCAGGACAGAGAGTTGCAACCTCAGCAAGCTACTTTTCACAGTAATTATCACCAAAAAAAAAAAACTCCTCAGCATGGGAACGAGTGAGCCACACTCACGGAGGGAGGCAGAGCGAGAGAGGAGACTGGCTCTGAAATTTCTGATGACGGCATTTCCTTCTTTGAGCCGTCCGTGGCCTCCCAGCCCTGCGAATAAAAATGGTCCTACATCATGTCGTCCTAAGGGAATTACCTACACTAGGTCAATGCATGATAGTCTCCTCCACGCACAATGCTGCCTTTGTGCGATGGCTGTAACCTTAGCAGTGCCCTAGAGACGCCAACGTTCTGCAATGAGGAAAGTAGTTGGAGTAATAATATGATAGCAATAACATTCGTGCTTACATGGATGTTCTTACACTTAGTGAGTGTTAAATTGTGTATGTGCCCTTGTAGGGGAAATATTTTCATTGCAATCAGGCTCCGTAAACAAAGCTCAGAGGGCAAATCTCAAAAAAAAAAGCAGGAGAAGAAAAAGAGGAGCGGAAAAAGTGAACTCATGCTATGACCAACTCGGCAAACTTTGTGGCTTTCTACTCGGGTTCGGCTTTCTGCGGTCATAATGAGCTCCGAGGACAAACAAGGAGCCCTTGTCTGGAACGTTACATGCGCAACTTTCCCTGATGCTTCCCAAAGGTTTTATAGGAGTGTTCAATGAACAATGAAAGAAATAACCAGATCTGTCCAGAAGCCACAGCTTAGCGACAAGTCAGAGAGGGCACAAATACTTTTTACAAGAACGATTTACACACATTTGGCATCTTCAGATTTCACGGAGGATCTACATATTCAAACAGACAGCCAGCCTGCTTCAGCCCCAAATCCTCACGCCATTTCATATGGGTGCCAGAGAAACCATCATGCATTTCCATGAAGGATTCTCAGAGCTTGACGGAAATTCTCTTCACCCCATCTAACTCCTTCTTGGCTTGCCTTTGACAGCGTTCATTCAAATTCAGCCGTTTCTGCCTGAGATGTCCGTTATTTCGCTACACTTTTGGATCCACCCTGGTTTATTCTCTCTCTCTCTCTCTCTCTCTCTCTCTGCTTTCTCCAAGGCAAGCTGAAACCCCGGTGTCAGGAGATCACCGAGACAATCTGGGATTGAGCACTTCAATCTCTGAGCCACTGTAAACTGGACTCGGTTCATTTGATTAAAACAAGTGTATGGTGAGTGGAAAATTAGAGGGGTGATGGAAAAGCTTGAGGAGCAGACGGGGAAAGAAAAAGAGCAAGAGGAATCTTCAGAGTTAGGAGAGCTGTTCAAGAATTCGAGCGATCCGAGCGATTCTTGAATAACTAAATAGTGCTTTGAAGGCATCATGAGTGATCTGAGATTTGGGAACATGCACAGCTTTTCGGTTTCTGAAAAAAAAACAAAAAAAAAACATGTGGCCCATTAATTAGGTGCAAACAATGTTTTCCGTGAATATTGACTTCTTAATGGACATGAAGCGACCTGGTTCATGTTTCCTTTGTAGTCAATGCTACTGGGTCTGGAAGGGAGGGATTATGTCATCCTGCAGTGTCCTTCAGAAACCGGAGCTGGGTAGCCTTCTTCCTTTCCCATGTTACACATTAACTATGCAAACCTTCTGGAATAAGCTTGGTTTTCCTCACCAATATTATCCATCCTAGTGATGGTCTTTTAATGGTCTTAGTTCAGTAGTTATTCATTTTCATGTTCAATTTCAAATGCATTGTCAGGTTTTGGAGGATGAAATGGAATTCAACAGGACAACAGGAGCATTGTGTGTACCTAACCACCCCCCCCCCCCCCCCCCCCATTTCACTGTCCTGGATTTGGTCATCCATAATTGCATTCCCTCTGTGATAGTCATAACTACAAGATCAGCAGAAGTCGGCCACCTGCACTGAGCAAAAAAAAAAAAAAAAACACACACACCAGACCTATCTGGGAGAGTTTAAGCCTCTGTCAAACATTTGCCGAAGTGGAGATTTAGCAAACTGGCTTTTAATGGAAGGAGAGGGTCTTTACGTTGTCTTTCTGACATCAGCAAGATGACTGAAACTGTTTACCCAGATAACAATCAACTCCGTCCCTTAAATCTAGAGGCCCCTGCAGCTTCTCCTTTAAATGGCAAAGAATGAAGACATGAAGGTTTCATGTCTTAACGTGACATCTGGAACATACCAGGCACAGAAACTTGACGCTGGAGCATCACAGGAGCACAAAGAGACGAAATGTAAAACCATGTCGAGCATGATGTGGAAGATTCATTGAAAGTTAACAAATACCGGAGCAGAGATTCGAGGGATGCGCCACCAAATCCAGCATTAAAAAAACAACACAAGTTTAATTCTGAATTATTGATGAGAACAGGTAGGAAAAAAGCAAACACAACATTGCCTGAGACTTGAATATGAATTTCTGATCCTTTACAGGCATAGCTGCTATTACTACTGTATATTCAGACCCAAATATCAAGCTGTTTGAAAAAGTGAAGCAATCTTAGTCTGTACAAAGAGGGGAATGAGTCTCAACATCCCAGTGCTCTAGAACATCTAACTGCCTCAATAATGAGACGTTTTGTAGTTCAAGGACCGTACAGTGTCTTTTGGGCTCAAGGGTTCAATCTGAGACGTGACTTCACCAACATCTCTAGAAACTTGGTTTATGAGTCCAGAAAGAATGCATATAAACACTTAGTCCAGTATAGAAAGCAAAGAGCAGCGTGTGTGCCCACAAAGCCTTGTGTGATCCTAAGTTTAATACACATCAGTTAAAACATTTTAAATCATACATTAACTCAATTAACTGTTCAGGTACTATACTTTACGCTTCATGGCTCAAATACAGAATATATAATATAGAAATAATTGAGTCTGAGTAGTGTAGGAATTGAAGTTAATGACCCGGAAGCCATGACACTTATCAGTACTATTTATCACACCGCTTTATTCAAAAGTTTCACCACAAATATTCAAAAAATAAAAAAAACAAACTCAAGCACGAAGCATAATCAAGGCCGTTAATTGTACAGAAATTATATGTATCTAGCTACTGTATGTATATATGAAAATATGCATACTAAGGTCTCAGAACAATAGCAAGAGCAATGAGAAGCGCCACTGGGTTCATATCTATGACAAACAGATTACAAAATCAGCAATAATAATAATAATAATAATAATAATAATTTAATGTATAATAAATATAATAATAATAATAATAATTTATAATAATAAAAATAATATAATATTAATGTTAATAATAATAACAGCAATAATAATAATAATAATAATTGTTAGTAAATAATAATAATTGTCTAACAGGGATTTTTTTTAAAAGGTCTTTAGTTTTTGCAGTAAGACCAGAAAATTTCTCCAAGTGCATAAAGTCATAAATAGATATTTTTATTTTATGATTTATTTTTCACAAAAAGTGCTCTTTTAGCACTTCAAACCTAGATTGATAGATAGATAGATATAAATATAGATAGATACATATCAATGTTTGTTTGCTAAAAGAGCACTTTTTGTGAATATACATATATATATATATATATGTATATATGTTTGTGTGTGTGTGTATATAAAATCCGAAAATGCGTGCGTTACGGCAACATATAGGTATATATATACACACACACACACACACACACACACATGTATATATCAGACACATATTTATTCTTAACTTGTTTTTTGAACTTGTTTTGGCGTAATAACGTTGTATCACTCGACATTTTTTTGCACCGCACGCGCCACGCCAGGCTTCATTATCGCTTCACGCACGCCGCGCGCTCGCCTGTCATTCCGCACGCGCCGAATGCGTTCAGGAGCAAAGCGGAATGTCTTACCTTGAGCTCTACTGGTGCTGACGAAGACGGCGAGCAGAAAAATTGTTATAATGATGTGCACTAAGAATCCAGTACACCCTCTTTCTCCTTTCGCAGTCTTTTCACTAGTTTTCCCCATGACAGGACCGGGAGAAACCCGCCGGCGGATACGCATCAGACAGACTGCGTTCAGAGTCGCGCGCGCGTCAGTCGCTCCGCTTCAACCAAAACTTTACAATGTGATGAAAATGATGAGGTGATGCAAACTTGCAAACCAAACGTTTCTTTGGGATTGAAGTTGTTCTTGTTGGTAAAACACTCTCGGTGAGAGGCTCCTGAGCCAGGCGAAACACGCCGCACCTCAAAACATTCAAAACGCTTCGGCGTAAATATCCTCTCCGATGCGCGCGCTTTCTTCTCTCTCTCTCTCTCTCTCTCTCTCTCTCTCTCTCTCTTCGTCTGTTCGCTCGATCAGGCGGAGCGTAAGAAAAGAAAAATCAGCCGTCCAGCAGCAACATTCAAGCACGGTGAAGGTGTGACGCTCAAGTTCTGCTCCTCATCCGGTTGCAACGTTCTCCTCCACCTCCGAGTCAAGCGCGCGCGCCTTGCGTTCTGACCGAGTGCTGAAGCAGCGCGCGCCTCTCCGCCAGCGCCATGCCGCTTCCACCAATCCAAATACGCACACGCGCGCGCGCACGCGCACACACACACATACACACACACACACACACACACACACACACACACACGGCCAGGGGAAAACCCGATGCGGATAACACAATAACGGAGCGGATGATCAACCTGCACATAAGCTGCGTAATTCAGTTCAGTTCAGTTCAGTTCAGCAGTGCTTTACTGGCATGAGTGTTAGAAATCAGATTGTTGCCAAGGCAAATAATGCAGGTAGATTAAACTAAATGTTATACAAATAATACACATCTAGCTGCATTTATGCATAAACATAAACAACATTCACAGAGATAAAATTCAATAAAAAAAAAAAAAACAGCAAATTTTGCAAACACAATTTTGTTCCGCAACAGTGCGTCATTTTAAAAAAAAGGTAAGCGTGGGGTGCTAATATTTTCAGCAAATTGCTCCATTCGGGGTGGGAATGGAAAGTAACCTGAGATTTGGATTTTTATGCAAATTATGCTGTACTGACATATGAAAATAAACATGTGTGTTTACAAAATTCCTATTTTAACCAAACATCATGTGATTATATATCCTGTTTTTTTAACTGGACAGTAAATTTAAATTTACACATCCAAAAAAAAAAAAGCAAAAACCAGTTTTGAACTGATTTTTAAAACATTGTTCAGATATACATAGAATGAAATTTTAGATTCAGAAAAAAGGGTACTAAATGGTACGATTCCTTGTTGCTGAGGTGGTACCCTTATCTTTTGCACCTTTGTATCATTCACCTGGAAATGCAGATATAGCAAACTTTTAAAAATGATTTAAGGAACGGGATTGGACCGTTCTTTACAGTAAAGTTACACTACATCCACCATTCTAGGTAAAAGTTCCATAGTAAAGGTAGAAAATCTGACGGTACCACCCCGGTGACAAGGAAACGTACCTTTTAGTACCCTTTTAGTACAATTTAGCATGTGTTCAATGTCTGGTAAATGCTAACCAATTAAAACCAATCCCACTTTTTCCACCATTCTAGCATTAAACAAGATGGTCACGCTTTCACAGCGACTCATATTATCCACTAATCATTTTTCATCCACAAAACAGACAAAACAAAAATGTTTTTGGTGTACAAAGTCCATTAGCAAACAACAGCCAAGCTCAGTAATCATGCTAGTTACACTTAGCATTATAGATCGATAGCTTTAGCTAATTGTTAACCAGGTTAACATGTTTCAACATGTTTCAGCTACTTACCTAATGAAACATAGTTATTCTTACAGGAATATAGTAACGTAAAAGAACCCATTGTCACTGTCTTTTCTACAAAATACAGTTTGACATTCGAAAATAGGAGACTTAGCACTTATCATTCTGAATTTGAGGTATGTTTTGATACTATTGTACAAAAAAGGTCACTATTACCAACATAGCAAGAATGTAGCATAGCAAGAATGTAGCATAGCAAGAATGTCCTACATGTCTGTTTACAGGTTTATTATGTGTTTTTTCATTGATTAACTTCACAGGTGTTCAAGTCTAGTACCTAAAACTCCCTCTACACATCTGCAGCCTGCTTATTTAACAACGTTTTTTTTTTTGTTGTTGACCCAATTCCTCCAGAATTTTCAACAAAAGTGCAGCCGCATTAACTTCATCAAAGGCAGCGCGGAAATAACATTCTTGTTAATATTTCACCTATGAGCCGCATCTATATCACTGAGCAGTCTGGAGGAAACAAGGCTCTCAGGAATCTAATCACCAAATCCCCTTTTTCCCCCCTCTTTAAGTACATTTGCACTGCTTATCGCTGCTCTCCTGATATTCATTTAGCCACGCTAATTGCTGAAAACATGCTCTTGGGGTCACAAGACAAAATCAATAATTATGGCAGGAAGAGAAGCACAGGCCTAGATAACCTGAGTATGCAGATTTTTGCTCCCCAGGCCTTGGTGCCTGTTGACTGAAGCTGTGATAAGAAGAGGTGTGTCTTGCAATATGGTCTCATCAATCGTCCCTATCTTGGGGGGAACGTTACATTTTTATGGTTCGAGAAGGGGGAAATTGCAGCATTGCATAACTAAACATACAAATTCCATCTGCTCATGATTAAACAGTAGTGGTGTAACAAAATAACACTATCAGTATCTGCGTAGCGCTCCAAATATCTGTATCATTATTTGGATTTAAACCCAAAGTGGGCGTGTTCTAAACCTGAAAGTTGTTTTTCTATTTTTCTTTTTTTTTTTAATTAAATATGAACAGTACCACTATGTGATAATTGAAAGCCCCGCAATGCTGATCACGCAGTTTCTAAGGACAAATAAATGAATGCTGATTTAGCATGCACCTTCATGCACCGCATGCTTCAGACTATTCCTTGATCAGCCTTTTTACTGGCATTTGCGACAAACTTTGTTTGAACACTTACAGTTTCAGATAAATGGTTCCTTGATAGACCTTTAGATGGTTATGGGTTCCTTGATGAATCTTTGGATGGTTAATGGTTCCTCATTGGTTCTTAGGATGGTCTAACAGAATGGGAGCCACATGCTAAAGGATCTTGGTATGGTTAATGGCATAACAGATTGGGAGCCATATGTTAATTCCATATGCTAATCTTGGGATGGCCTAACAGAATGGGAGCCACAAGCTAATGCTAACAAAACTTAGTTTGAACGGCTACACTTTTAGAAAAAGGGTTCCTCGATAGATCTTTGGATCGTTAATGGTTCCTCAGTGGATGGTTAATGGCTCCTCAGTGGCTCTTGGGATGGTCTAACAGAATGGGAGCCACATGCTAATGTTAACAAAACTTTGTTTGAACAGCTACATTTTTAGAAAAACAGTTTGTCAATGGATGTTTGCATGGTTAAATGTTCCTCAGTAGAGCTTTGGATAGTCTAACTGAATGGGAGCCATGTTTTAATGCTAACAAAATACTGTTTGAACCTTACACTTGTAGAAAAAGGGTTCCTTAATAGATCTTTAGATTGTTAAAAGTTCCATAATGGATCTTTGGATGGAAGCCACATGCTAATGCTAGCACAGCTTTGTCTGAACTACATTTTTAGAAAAAGCATTCCTCAATGGATCTTTGGATTGTTAAGTGTTAGGGCTTCCTTAAGAGAATCTACAAGGATATTTTTCTGAGAGGGATGTCTTTGGATGCAAGGTTCTATAGTCTACATTCTCTCAAACCCTATAAGGTCCTGAATGATACTTTTGGTACAAACTCAGAATCAAATGGTTAAAAGCAATATTAATGTGTATCTCATCTTGCATGGCATTGTTATATCATGGACTTGGGGTGGTAAACCATGTTAGTTAAAAGCCAAAGGTCAACATGGTGGTGCAGTGGGTTGTGTTGCTGCCTCACAGTTTCAGGGTTCGGGTTTGATTATGGGCTTGGGTTTCTGTATGCCAAATTTTGTAAGTTTTCCTTATTTTCTTGTGGGTTTTCTCAGGGTTCTCCAGTTTCCTCCCACCTCCCAAAACATGGTGGTGAATTGGCTATGCCATATATACTGCACTGGACTGGAAAGGTTGGCTACAATTTGGAAAATCTACCATGGCTGGTATTTTTTATGCTTTACATAAATAATTATATAGTTTACCAAAAAAAAAAGGTTTTCTGGACTCCTGAGACACCAGCAACAGCCTGTTGTCAGTGAGAAAGACTATAGCAGGCCTGGAATTTGAACTGACAGCCTTCAGTAGTGAGCTACCACTGTCCAGCAGCGTGTATATAACACAGGGTGTTCTCTGTTGCTGAACTCTGTCCTGAAAAAAAGGCCTTGTGCTGCTTCAGCAATTCCTGATGGATAGCTTTAATGTCTGGCAGACCTATCAAATACAAAAAAATCAAAAGCCATAAAATCAAAGCCACAACTTGCTATTGTATTATATATAAGTCACGACATGACAGTCTTTGATGCTGGACATGTTCACAGACAAGTTCTCCTGCCAGCCTTTCTACATATTAGCCACTGGAACTCCGCTATGCCCTCGGATCAGAGATCCTCCTTCTCGCTGTGTGACTATTAACGCCGCACTTCCTTTAATCTTTATAAGTGACAACTCCAAAAGCACATTTACGCACAAGGCGGGTGTTATCATGGGTGGTCTGCTTGTATAATGTGAGACGTGGCACTCTGAGTGCAGAATACATTGAGTTTCTCAGCGGTGGTTTCCATGGTTATGCCATGATACAGCCAAGCTATTCCTTTTAATTAAAACTTCAGGAGTGTGCATATGGGATGTTTGAACTTTTAAAAATGCTATATATTTCACATTCTGCTGTAAAATCTGTCAAGGAGCTTTCCTAATAACAGTCGCCTTGAGTCATGCAGGTTGCCTTCTGTTCATTCAGTTAAGAAACTTTTTATACAAACATTTTGCTTGTTTAAATTCTGTAACTTTGGGAGGAAAATGTTCGCCTTAGTTAATTCCACTGTAATGCTAGACACATATGGCTAGGCATTATTTAAGCAATCGCTCAGACTAGGTCTATGTAGGCCAAATCAGGAATCTTTAACCATCTGACAGACACTTTTAGTTTTACTTTCAATATTTAAATAAGTATTTAAGTCTTTCAAGCTTATAGGAAAACATTTAACAACAGTCAGCACGTCTTTTATTTCTCTTATACCACAGCAATTTGCCAATGATTACAATTTTTATTAAATAAATGAAATGATACATTTTTATCCATTTATAGTTACATTTAAAGTTATAGAACATCCACAAGACAAGTTAGTTCCTCTTGTTAGGTTATAGTGGCTATAAAAAGTTGTTCCCACACTAGCTCCTCCCCCCCCCCTCTTGAAATTAATAAGAAAAAATGAACAACTCCTCCATCCTGAAAACTGCTGTGTTGGACAACCTAAAGCTACAGCTTTATCTCTGACTTATCCAAAGTGCTGACACTGGAGACCTTCCAAAAAATGCTAAATGTCTCTTCACAGAAAACCATACTAACAATTATACAATATTTTTAAAAAATCTGTTCATGTGGATCATCCACCATACACTGTGAATGAGTCGTTACTATAGAAGCGATAACGTATTAAAACAAGCCCATTCATATAAACCTGTGATTTGAATTCATTTGAACAATCACTAGATTTCAATAGAATTCAACAGTGCTGTGGTATAAATCTATATAATGAATTGCCTGATAACTGGATTTTTCTATTCTCAAATTATACACTATTGTTTTGCACTGAACAGAAATGACAAGATAGCAGGTAGTATATTGAAAAGAAAACAAAACTCCAAAATCATGACTGCTTTTGTCAAATAGATCAAGTACATATAAAAAGTATTATATAAAAGTAGTCTACAATTTAAAAATTTTTTTTTACTGTTGTTATTTACCATGCTTACAATACATTGTTTCTGCAACTTCACCATTTCACCTGTTAATGCTCCACTACAGCCCAGATAAAGGATAGACTACACATTTCCTGTTTTGGCTTGCAAAACACTGATATAATTAATCAAAAGTATTAAAAAACAACATTCAAACCCCAACATTCAGGCAAAAAAGAATCAACCCACAATTCAAAAGTAGTCGAATTCATCAGAAGAACTGTGGACCTGGCAACCTTGTGCTTAGTGCAAAAAGTGTTTTTGGCAGTTCTTTTACACTACATGTAATATGTCTCATTAAAAGTCCATCACTGAAACTAAGAGTGAAGATATTCAAAATCTGAGACATAGCTGAACTCTTTCTGTTTACCTCCTGTTTCTCCAGTTTCATCCTGTTCATGCCTTGTGAGCACTGTTTGCACCAGTGTGTACTTTGTTCACACTTGTTCGTTGTAATTAGTCTTGTTGAGTCATGATAGTGTGTGTGTTTATACTTTGTCTTTTTGCATTTTTCTGGAGTTATACATTTACAGTTATGTACTCTTCATTACACTTTTTTTTGGAAATCCCATCGCGCACTAACGTCTAACCTCCTTGGATTCCTAATCAACACAAATCCAAACAAAACACACAATCCATGTCAGAGAATGTAACAAAACGGCTGTCTGTGCAATGGTAATGTGTCTTAGAGAACATCCAAAGAAAGCTGACACAATAGTGTTACAAAAGAAGTCATGAAGTGATGGAAGCTGTCACAACTACTGAGACGTTCATTATAACAGGCAATGTGAGGTGTCAAGTCACATTCACTGTGCTGGAGGGCTTAAATAAAGAACACTTATGAATCTTAACTTTTAAATTTCCAGCAACGCAGTGTATTGAAAGGGGTCGACTTTTGAAATATAACCAAGGCCACAGGGTATAAACAACAGTAAGGAATCAAACACTTGGAGTTACTGTTACTACCTTATCGTGCCTTGCTTTGAATTCACTCCTTTGCTTTTTGTTTACATTTACATGTGTCTTAGTTTTCGTCCAGTCATTGGTCTGTTGCCTAATGTGAGCACCTGTTCTGAGTTTAGCCTTTTATTAGTTTGTTTATTTCTACCCTGTTATTTTGTCTCATTGCAATTTGTGTTTGTCGATTGTTTCATGCATTACTGAACCTTGTTTCCCAGTTTATATTTCCGTGTTCCGAGTCTTGACCCTCTCTTGAATTAAGGTCTATGATTACAGATGTTTTTTTTTTTTTTACAGATGATTACACCTGTGATGACCCCACCTGCCTGTCCTGCTGTGCTGACCTATGCTGTAGATTATGACTATTATTATGGGATTTTCACAAATAAAACAAAAGCTGAGTTTCTGCACTTGCTTCAAACCATCTCTACCACATTTTACAGACATGTTGTACTTTTTATCCTTTTATAGTTACTTAATGTTGTTGAACAAGTTAGTTCCTGTTGTAACAGCTATAAACAGTCATTCCCTTGCCAGCCTCTTCTCTCTCTCTCTCTCTCTCTCTCTCTCTCTCCTGCAACTCCTCCATCCTGAAGACTTTCTCTACAAAACTTAATTGCTGATACTGAATGAAGTCTCATAAATGTTAAATGTCTCCTCACATAAAGCCTAATGTCTATGTTTTGTTTTTTGTTGTTGTTGTTGTTTCTTTGAAATCTGCTTATTGTTAGACTTGGGTTATGTGCCATATGAGTCCCTGTGAATGAGCTTTTAATATAGAACCAATAACATATTAGAAAGAGCGCATAAATATAAACCTGTGATTTGCCTTTTACAGCAGAGCTGCTCTTTAATTAACACCTTCTGACAAATTTGAGAATTGCACAACGGATTGAACAGAGAATTGTATTGGTATACACTGTTAACTAAAGCTCATGAAGCTGGTGTAATGACCTGTTGGCTGTCTAAACCTAAAAGAAAGCTCCCCGATGAGAACACGAAGAGGAGTATGTAGTGTTTTGTTGAGTAATGCCTCGCTTTTATTCCACAGAACACTAGAGGTGACTTACCTTGACATCATTTCCTCTGCTCAATGTCCCCAATAAGAAGGAGTACAGAACACTGAAAAAAGGTAGGCTCCTTTAATCTGTCTTCTTCATCTAGTGCAATTTCCACTTTATATCCTCGTGGCAGCTGTTTTAATCAGAAAGTGTGCACTGAAGGTTGTGTGGCCTAAAGGGTAGCAGCGATGTGGTACATTCCATATAACTATAGTGTATGAATACAGAAAGTGAGTGTGAAGGACAGAGATGTTATGCTGTAACTACACTGGAATTTATATGCTTGAAAGTCAATCCTGTTTTAATTTGTCAGAAGGTGTTGATTAATTTTCTGTAACAGCAGTTCTGACAGTGGTACAGCTCCAAATCACAAGTTTATATTCTAATGAATTATTGTTTCTATAGTAACAGCTCATTCACAGAGACTTGTATTTTGGAGGCTCCATATAAACAACTAAAAATGTGTAATTGTTGCTATGGCAAAGTTTTCAGTGAGGAGACGTTTATTTAGCATTTTTGGAAGGAGTCTCCTGCTTTGCAACAGTCAGCGTTAAAACTTTTTCAACAGAGGAGTTTGGGGTTTCTGGTTTCTTGGTAACATGACAAGCTGCATTTTTTTGTGTTACTTCAAGAGAACGTCTGGCGACGGAACGGAGGTTTATAGCTGCTACAACATAAGCGATAATATGTAGAAACAATGTTAAATGTAATTATAAATGGATAATAAGTACATGGTGTTTCGTAATCAATAAAAAAATTGTAATCATTGGCAAGTTGCTGTGGTATAAGAGGAGTAAAACACTTTGGGACACCACTGTGTTTTGGATTCTTTTCCCATAAAAGCATGCCCCCTATATGTTCACTGTCAAGAAGTGTTCACATAAGACACATAACACATAAGACAAATCAATATTATCTTTTTGAGAAATTTGTGCATGAAATTTAAATATCTGCTTATTTGTGTAATGCTTTTATAAAATTTTAATATATATGACTATCTCGTTCCCGCTCATTCTGCTTATTTGTTCAAATTGGTGACACGTCATATATTTCAAACAGCAACACATGTATTACCTTAACACACATTGTTACTTGGTGTTGCCTGTTTATGACGAACCTTTCCCAAAAGCATCTCAGCACAAAGGCCATTGTTAAATGGTAGAGCGAGCCTCACGTAGAGCACTATCTCTCCCAGTAAAGATGATCTTAACTTTGCAATGCTTTTGGGAAACTGATTACAATCCTCTTTTTGGAACAACATTCACACGGCTGGATGATGAAAATTTACAAAGGTCAAGGTTCTTACCTTCTTGGGAAGTTCTTGGTGGAGAATTTGGTGAAGAACCTTGTTTCAGACTAAATTTAGCTCCAGAGAAATGTAAAAAAAAAACAAACAACAAAAAAAAACAGGTTCTGGTAGTGGACCCAGACGTTCAGACTCTATAATAAACCCTTTAGTGTCTTGGCTTATTATGCAGTTATTCACTTTAAAGCATATTATCCAGTAACTGCAGTGAAACTAATAGTGAAGGTGTGCAGTTACATGAGACAGGAATGTAAATCTTGACAAGTTCTGCGAGATTCCCAGGAGATAAACGCTTTCTTGTGAACTTGCGACTAATTATCAGCTTCACAAAGTATTCTATCAGAGCATCATTGCTTTCTGGACCAGAAAATTTTCATCTGAAAAATTAGAAGCAAAAATAAGAGGCATGTGTGACAGTCAAAGTCTCCAGAAGAACTGCGGCTGGTTCTGCAAGATGCTCAGTAAAACTTACCAGATCATTTCCGTATGAAACTGCACTAATTGTATCTGAGACTGCTATTTTTTTAAGCAAAGGGTCATCACACCAAATATTGACTTTGTTTCATTTATTACCGTTCAATGCTCTTTACAATATTTTTTTTAAATATTTAATCTCATTATTTTTGAAGGCACCTTTGCTCTACAGCATTTTGCATGTGCCTAAGATTTTTGCACAGTACTACATATATATATATATATATATATATATATATATATATATATATATATATCTCTCACACTCTATTGTCTTCCTGAAGATGAATTTAAAAACAAGGGGCTGGTAGTCAGTTTAACGACTAACAAGACGGAGTGCTCAATTGGGCTGTATTTAAATGGGAGTGTTAAATTACACTTCCAGTTAATTACTTGGTGTTCTCATCAGCTCACATCATTTTTGTTTTTTTGTTCTTTTTTTTTTTCTCGAGAAGCGAACAATGATGTCGATGAGTGGCTGAAATCTCCCTGGCATTTCAATTTGAATTACGAGCTGCGGGGGAAATTGCTTTGCTGCTGTGCCAGTGATGGGACTGTGGACACTGAGTGTGTGGTGGGTCTAACATCCCCATTACACTGGTAAACAAAAAAAAAAAAAAAAAAAAAAAAAAAACTAAAGAGGTTATTATGTGCCTGGTCTTCCAACATTAAAATGGTAGATAGCTTCACTTATTGTAAATATACTGTTGTATATTTGTAATTCTTATCATTACATTCTGATCTCCTGATGTTATTTTCACTTATGCAACAATAATGCAGTTATGTCACACAGGGATAATATCTAAAATAACATCCAAAAAAAGGATGGTGTATGTTTATTTTATGGCCCTAGGATGACTAAAAGCAGTGGGTGCATATTGATGCATCAGAGGCTGCTTAATACACACAGTGGGTGTGAGCTCATCCTCACATTTATTGCTCTGTGAACATATTTATTTACTGCTAAATGAAAATGAGATATGGTTTGTTAATGAAGGATGAGAAACTACCTGGGTGCACTAAACCTCTAGAGGGCAGAAGTAAGGCTTTTAATTAAAACAGCTTTATTGTAAATATAATATAAAAAACAGAGTGAATATACAGTACTGTGAAATGCATTATACACTCTATTTTATGACTACTGCATCATAAGTTCAGTAAAAAAAATAAATAAAAATAATAAAGAAAATTGTAGATTTCCAAACATTACTTTTCCAACCAAAATGAAATGTTACAGAAAAATGTTTCTACTTTAGTAAAGAACGTAACATATTGTGTAATAGACCACTTTTCAGTCAAAAAGAATTTATGCTGGCTGTCAGAACAAAACAAAAAAAAAAAGTGTGATGGTCAAAATCTCCAGAAGAACAGTGGCAGATTGTACAAGATGCTTACCAGCCAATTTCCTTATAAAACTGCACAAAGTGTACCTGAGAATGCTGATGCATTTCTAAAGACAAATGGTTGTGACACCAAATATCGATTTGTTTAGTTTATTACTGTTTAGTGCTCTTTACAGAAGGTTTTTTTTTTATTTAGAAAAGGTTTATTTGCATTATTTTTGAAGGTATCTTTGCTTTACAGCATTTCTTTAGCCTAAGAATTTTGCACTGTACTGTATCTATAATTGGACAGGTTTTGAATTTCCACATTGTATGATGTTGCCATTAGGGAAAATATTTTGGGACAATATTGTATTGTAATATTGACAACAGTATGGTCAGTTCAGTTTGGTCATTTGGGACAGTATGTTTGGTCATTTGGGACAGTACATTTGGCAATTTGGAACAGTATGGAACAGTATGTTTGGACATTTGGGACAGTATGGGACAATATGTTTGGTCATTTGGGACAGTATTGGACAGTATGTTTGGTCATTTGGGACAGTATGTTTGGTCATTTGGGACAGTACTGGACAGTTTGTTTGGTCATTTGGGACAGTATGTTTAGTCATTTGGGACAGTATTGGACAGTATGTTTGGTCATTTGGGACAGTATTGGACAGTTTGTTTGGTCATTTGGGACAGTATTGGACAGCATGTTTGGTCATTTGGGACACTATGGGACAGTAGGTTTGGTAATTTAGGACAGTATTGGACAGTGTTTTTGGTAATCTGGGACAGTATGGAACAGTGTGTTTGGTAATTTGGGACAGACATTATATGAACTCAATACACTAAGTAAAAAATCTCTGCGCATAGCCTTTTTTCCTTTTGTTTTGTAATCTGTCTCTCGCTTTCTCTCCACATCTCTGCTTGTCTCCTTGGTGCCATTCTACTTTGCAATAAATGTCTCATTATTAGAGTTGGGTTAAAAAATGAAAAGAATATATTAGATTAATTTCAGATTAATTTCAGTGTATTTTACTTTAATGGAAATCCCTTTTAAGACTGTTCCAATTAACCTGGACCTTGTTTGGTAATTTGCAAAATCTTGAAAAATGATTAAATTAGAAACATATGTACATGATTTGAACTAACTTTATGCTTGTTTTGCTCCAGTAATACATCTGATGTATCTATGTGTCATAAATATGTAGATTCTAGTATTCACAACAGTTTCATAACCCCTTTTTTAACTCAGGCTATTGCTGCACTCTTATAAACCTCAGTGTTGTGTGATGCGGTTCTTTTTCATTAGATATATTTTTTACAGTAAAAAAAAAAAAAAAAAAGGATTTCATGCATCTCTTGAGTGTTCAACCATATTAAAACTGCATCAACTGATTCTTTAGTACATAATGGAAGTGCGGCAATATAAAGAGTGGAAAGATAAAATGCATCCAGTCAAGCAAGGCACTCATGCATAAATAAAACAAAGTGCTTGTTGCATATCACCTTTTAGGGGAAGTTTTTTCCTTAATTGATACGGTGTAAAACCTGTTAATGGGCCATCAAGTGTTAATGAATTGTGCCAGCGTTAATCAGACAAAGACACAGTCACAGAGAGAGAGAGAGAGAGAGAGCAATAATACAGACACACACTGAAAGCTATTCTTTCTGATCTTGATATAGTAGTGATACACCCTGCTTTGCCTCCTCTTAATATTCCTGCATACACTTTAACATCACCTGCCACTAACACACACTGAGTTGTTCCCTAGTATTGACATTGTTCATACATTTCTCTATGGGCTCGACATCATCATTACCCCTTTCAGTCTATAATGAAAGTAGACATTTTAAGTAATTTATAGGGCTCTAGCACATTTAAAAACAACCTGTCGACTCAAAGTGCTTCACATTACTATAACACAGTCGTGATATAATACATGGACAAACATTTCCAGGGAATGCATGTATACGAACCGTAAGTGTTACTGATCTATACGGGCTAATAAAAAGAAATAGGTTTTAAGCCATGCCATAAAACATGACAAAGAACTGGTACGTCTTATACTGAGAAGCAGTCTGTACCAGAGACATTAACTGAGTACCGAGCAACATTTAAAAGATGCTAACAAGAGAACCTTAGGGTACCGAACAATGACAAATCAGAAGATGAAAGTGTAATAACATGCTAGTTTAGCAAAGTATCTCTCTACTAGGTCATATTTAGGAGTGCAATACAATGCTATTATCTGTATCTGTATAATGCTGAATATATTCATATCTGTTTTTGTATTTAAACCAGAAGTAGGTGTGGTCTGTACCTGAAGAAACTGTCATTAAGGCTACAGTTGACAGCAACATCCATTTCATAATTTTCTATCTGTTTTCCTTTGACAGTTTTAAGTTCAATATCTGTTACATTCCAGAAATTCAGAAAAATAGTTCTTTTGCCTCTTCTTTTGGACAGAAGTATGATAGAAATGAAGCTTTATTTCTGAGCTCAGTAAGTCCGAATAGTTCATCTCTATTTAATATCATGTTAATGAACCTTCCTGCTTTTAACTTCTGCGAGCAGGGTTGCCATGTTCCACGTATAATATCCGCGTGTTGCACATATGTACTGCAAATCAGAAATGTTAACTTGTCTCTCCTGAAAAGACTGAGAAAAAGAGGAAAAACACGTCTACCGTTTCCTGTGCCTGAACGTTCTGGGCTAGTTTCAAGGCAAAAAATGAAAAAAAACAAACAAACAAAATATTTCATATCTGTATTCATAATTGTTTAGAACACATTAGTTTCAGTGGCTGTAGGATGAAAATATCGTCAATCAAAAATATCATCACTGTTACACCCCAGTAATGCATTACAGCCGATCAATAGAGAAACTGCTGATTAAAATGAATAAGAACAATCATTTGTTCATCTGTAAAGATTGAAAGAAGATGTCGGGATATGTTCGGGCAAGCTTTTTATATACTAAAAAAAAAAAAACCCTCCCTGTTACAATGAAATGACTTGTGAATGTATTGAAAATTGCCTTGCACTCTCACACACACTTGCTGCACGAGTATGAATGTATAAGAAAGTATGAAACAATTATCCACTTTTTTGGAGTCAATTTAACCCCATGAGTATACGAGTATAATGAGTATATACGTAATTTAGGTAGGCTTTACTTAATCAAATTGATGAGTTTGATACATTTTTATATAAATACATTACTCATTATAGCAGGGGTTCAAGTGACTCTTGAAATGGTAGCGTGCAAATTTACAAGGCTTTCATCTGGGGTTGTTCTTATCTAAACCAATGGTCTAAACATGGAGAACAAGAGCTATTAAAATTTAATACATTTCAAAAAAGTGTTATTAAAGTGTTGTTACTGTTAACCATTTGGTAACAATTCCACACAAGAATTTATTCATGTTATGTCAAGTTTATAAAATTTCCTTAAAAGGTAGTAGACAGTAGTCAATATTTTTAATTTCTTACTATTTGCTATGTAGAAATTTATGTAGAAATGATTAAAAAAAAATTGTTTAAGCCATTGTCTCAGAATAAGTGTATTAAGTAGCTGAAAAAAAAAAAATTTAGTTTGGAAACCTGCTTTCTGGCCCAGAATGGTTGTTTCTATTTTGACTGGCCTCTTGTCAGTCTACCTAAATCTAGTTGAACCAAGTTTTGGGGCGGAGTTTTGTGTACAAGGGTGAAAATGGGGACAGGCTCAATGAGTAAAAAAATCATTTAAAATCCACCTGTTTAACCATTAGAGACCTTTTCCTGTCCACGAATCTGACCCAATGCACCTTTAATTATATTTAAAGCCAGAGAAAATCATTTTTACACTGCAAGTGTTCGCCTTCACTGGCCTCCCTCAGAACGAAGAACGCACCTAAAGCTGTTCCTTCAGAACCTGATATTGTAGTGATACACCCCGTTTTTCCCTCCTCTCAAGATTCCTGCATATGCTTTCACATCACCTGCCACTCAAAAGCCTTTTAATGATGAAATACCTGTCAGTCAGTCTTCCCATCACTCCACAACTCACTTAACAAAGACATTAACAATCTGCGCGAGCCATCGGCGCCCTTGAACACACTCCATCAATCTTCCCAGGCCCAAAACTGCCGAGCTGGCGCGTGGCGCACGGCGCAGTGAACTGAAACAGAAGTCACACTAACCTATTTTTTGATGTACTGCTTTTGAAAAAAAAATCAAATTTAAACTGGAAATTTATTCTGGCTATAAACCTTGACTCGTTCTCCTTTTTTTCCTCCGTGAGAAGAAGACAGATTACTGGCGCAATGGCAAGAATCCTGGCTGGAGACAATAGCGGACACTACAAAATATAAATATACCCCCCTCCCACCATCCCTCACACACGCCCTTCCAACCGCCCGAGGCATATTTTACTGCAGCTCTTGATATCGGTGTTAAAAGTGATTTGCGGTGCCGTGTGTGGCAAGGAATCAAAACTTAATTTAGGCAGATAAAGATGCCATTTCTGGGTGGGATAAAGTGCTGCATCATGGGCTGGTGTATTCCAGGGCAGCGGCTCGCGTGGCTCTTTTTGCACACAGCCAACTCAGATTTATGGGCCTGTTTTTTTCTGCCCCATAAATGGCAAATCTCCGTGCCAGGCGACACAGGGAAATGTTAATGGATTCATTTGTCAAGAACCCCCCAATCCACTTATTTACTGTCTTCCTCCATTACCGTCCTGTAAGGTAAAAAATACTCACAGGCAAAAGTCAAAATATCGATTTACCTCCTTATCAGTTCTACGTGTCAGAAAAGTAAGCAAAGTCATGATGTCATGATGTCATGATGCATTAGTGAGAAAAAAAATATGTGATAAGATTTGTGAGCTGTATAATTGGAGTGTGTAGAAATTGCTAAATAACTGCATAGACTTTCAAAGAACAAGTAATATTTATCGTTTATTCATATTCAGTAAGCGTTTTATCCTGGTCAGTGACAAGGTGGATCCGGAGCCTATCCCAGGAACATCGGGCTAGAGGCAGGAATGGGAGCACTGGGTGGGACACTGGTCCGTTACAGGGCACACATTCACACTTGAGGCAAATTTAGCGTAACCAACCCGGCATGTTTTTAGGAAGTGGTGGGAAACTGAAGAACATACAGACAGCAACCTGAGCTCAGAATCAAACCCGAGACCCTGGAGCTAACAAATATTTTGAGAAGCACAGTAGGGCACAGATCAATTTTCTTTATAGAACAGTGCTTTCATTTCATAATTTAAAAAAGGTTGATAGGGATTCACTGATAGATTGATTGATTAATTCATTCATTACCTGCTTTTATCCTGGTCAGGGTTACTTTTTATCCGTTTATAGTTACATAATGCATAAATTATTTAAAACACAAATTCTTTACGTGTGCCTTTATTACTTAACATTGCTTGTCATTGCCCATCATGCTGCATTAAGGAAAACATTATTTTAGGTAATTTACATCTCCGATTTTCCTAAAAACAAGCTTCTGTCCTGGTTAAATGTTTATGAAACAAGTTAGTTCCTGTTATCACTTACGTTATAGCAGCTATAAAAATGTTCCCTCTCTTTCTCTTGATGATAATAAGACAAATAAATGCAGCGGGTTATCGAGAAAACGCAAAGCACAATGTCCACAATATTGTGAAGATTTTCCCATGGTGGAAAACTTACAGAAACAAAAGTGCTGACACTGGAGACTCCTTTAAACACTAAATAAACATCTCCTCACTGAAAACGTCACCATATCATCAATTAGATATTTTTTTTCTTTGTTAAATAGCAACGCATTTTTATTAGACTCAGGGTCAGTAACACATTTTGCTTAAAGATAATGCGAAACAGAAGCCAAAACACATTTATCTTACATGCCGTGACTTATTTTTCAGTGAAGCAGGGCTTGATGATAGTAGAGGGACAGGGAGATGAAACATGACATGATAATATTGCTTAATATATTTTCCCTCATGTGCATGATGACATAATCAAAAATCAGAACATGTTTAGAGGCGGGATGGATGAAAAACAAGAATTTCGCCTCTTAAGTGATTGATACTGATAAATCATTTGTGATATGACCATGGACATGAAGCAACAAGGTGTAGTTGAGTGCAAAAGTTTGCATGGTTTCTGAGTGAAAAAACAAAAAAATATTTCTATTGTACAATGAAAAGAACGCATATTCCAGCATTCCTCTTTGAGCTGATCTAAAAGCCACTCAGAGGATATAAAACAGGTTAGAAATGCAAAGCGTGTGCAGGCAAGACGAAAATATGAAACAAAATCCACAAAAAAAAAAAAAGGGTTGAAAAGAACCAAAAGCAAAAGATCAACATTGTGCCATGACCCTCTCAGTCTCCAGAGCTGATCTGAATGAGATGTTACCTTTTCAACTGATATCTTTTTGTCTTTTCATCATTAATATTGCATTAATATTAACATGCACTATTTGGCCAGTTTCTGTGAAACCAGACACACCAAATGTCTAAATGAAATAGAAAACAAAAGCTAAATATTTACATATAGTAATTTACATATAACAGAGTATCTACATATTATTCTGTAACATATTATTTAATCAGAGACAAATCTATTTATTCATATCCCAATAAATTTGAAATATGAATGTCCCACTCATGCAATCATTTCATTGTGTTTCAAAAAAAAATGTGTGATGCCATATGTACACGTCTTAATATGTACACTGTTGTTACTAACAAAACAAAATGAAGAAATGAAGTTCTATTCCTACCCAAATTGCTTTACAACATTATAACACAGTTACAACACAGTCCCCAGAGCACTATGTACATAGTATTTCCAACAGACAGAAAGGGATCTATTTAAGGTAATAAATAAAAATATGTTTGCTTTAAAAACAGCAGAGAAGAGGCACAGACTGTCCCAGAGACTTTATCTGGATCAGAGCACCGAGGAACCTTTAAAAGATGACAACAAGAGGACACCATGGTACTACTAGCTAAGGACAAATCAGATTAAAACCAAAGTGATGCTAAAACTGCAGTAATATGCTTCTTCTTATTCACACCACAGACTACTCAGTACATTACAGTCAGAATGCTGTAAATATGAATTACAGTTACTACTTGGCAAATGTGCTGACAGGACCTTACTATAAATTTAAAGGGTCATTTTCTTAGAGTAGAAATCAAAATAGGGCCCAGAATAGAAACCTGACAAACCCTGTTCAAAGAAATAGAAATATCAGGTTTCAGAAGATACAACTGAGTTGCATACATTATGCTTGTGAATATTATGCCCTAATTGTAGCCTAGTATATTAATATACAGGAAACGAATTAGGGCCTCCACAAAGACCAGCGCAAGTGAAAAGCCAAAGCCCAATCTAAGTATGTATGTTAAAACGGTTTATACCACAGGTACAGCAGGTGAAATCTTGAATCTGATTGGTCAGGAGGTGTGCTTATTTTCATATAACAGCACAAGTAGTTCTGGCTGTAACATGAATGACAGGTTAATATTAATGTGCTCGTTCTAATGTGTTAGTGTTTCTATAGTAACAGCTCGTACACAGGGTCTTGTACGGTGGATGCTCTGCAAAATCTAAGACTAATAATAAGCGGATTTAAAAATGTGTTGTTTAACAAAATAATTCTTCTAATCATTGATGTGGTGAATCTTTTTTGTTAGGAGATGGTTATTTAACATTTATGGAAGGAGAGACTCCTGCACTCTCTGCACTCTCAGTCTCGGTAACACATTCTGTTTTCTCAGTAAAATGACAGGCTGTACTTTGTGTGTATGTGTGTGTGTGAGAGAGAGAGAGAGAGACAGAGAGAGAGAAAGAGGCTGGTGAGGGCATGATTGTTTATCACAGCTATAAAAGAAGTGATAACAGGAACTAACTTCCACGACATTAAATTTAACTATAAACCGCTAAAATGCACGACATGTTCGCATGTTCGCACTCCTAATCGTTGGCAAATCGCTGTGGTATAAGCGGAATAACACACAACACACCGCGCTGTTATGCAAAAATAATTAACTTCAGGGGGGTAAATAGACTATAAACATAAACAAGAAAAAAAAAAGTATAATCGTTGATATGTTGAAGTTTTCTGTATTTCGTTTATTTAACATTTATGGAAGGAGTCTCCAGTGTCAGTGCTTTGTTATGGTTAGTAGGTTTTCCGTCACAGGGAAGTCTTCAAGACAGACAGTTTTGCTGGTAACATAACAAGCTGCATTTTTTTCCTGATTAACTTCAAGAGAGAGAGAAAAAAAGAGAGGCTGGTGAGGGAAAGTCTGTTTATAGCTGCTATAACTAATTTATGATAGGTCTTTCCTGATAACAGGAAATAACTTGTTTGGCAGACATTCCATCACCTTAAATGTATCTATAAATGGTTAAAAAAAAACACAATGTGTCACTGATTATTAACAAATAATAAATTGTTATACTTGGCAAATTGCTGTAGTATAAGTGGAATAAAACACGTCTGGATGTGCTGGTATTGGAAAATAATCCACTTCCGGGTGGTACGGGTATGTCCTCTTCTCATCAGGACACATTACCCCACCGCATTGTTGATTATTTTCCTATAACAGCAGTGTTTTATTCCTTACATGTGGTAGTCAGATGAGACCTTTGAACTTTTCTGGAATAATAGTGTACTCCTCTGGAATAATAGTGTACTCCTGCAACCCAGCAATATGGCTAAAGTGCTCTTGGGAGTATTTTTTATGGGATACATGCACTTAAGAGACATGTGACATGCATTCTTTTTAAAGTAAATTATAGATTGAAGCTACAAAGTGCATATTCCAGATTTTAGTCATCATGAAAACAGCAGGACCAGCATGGTGTATATCTAATCTTCCTAGCTACTATATTCATCCGATCATAATGCAAACAGGCTTGATTTGGTAACCAGATACCATGTCTACAGTCTTGTAGCAATAAAATGTTGTCATAAAACAATGGCATGTAATCTTTGCCTTCAAAGAAACACTCTCTTTTTTTTTTTACACCTTACAATAAACTGAATAATTTATCGATACCATATGACATGCAAAAAACCCACAAACTGTGTCTACGCTGCTGTCAGTGTTTAAAATATAAAATGTCATGATGCTTGCCCGACGTGGACAGCTCCAGCAGTGGGATCAAAGCTCCACCACACTCGAGAAAGCTCTGGTAAAAAAAAAAAAAAGAAAAAAGGGGTCAGCACACATGAAACCTAACACAGGACCTCACACACACCAGGGGAGACATGTTTTCACTTAAGATAGACTTCATCTATATTCCTGACTGTACAAACG
Source organism: Pangasius sanitwongsei (assembly GCA_037576675.1). Taxonomy (NCBI): domain Eukaryota; kingdom Metazoa; phylum Chordata; class Actinopteri; order Siluriformes; family Pangasiidae; genus Pangasius; species Pangasius sanitwongsei. The sequence goes on from CM075019.1 coordinate 4,444,477, forward strand.
CAAAGTATGCACATGAAAGTGATCCAGCAGACGTGCTGACAGGTCTTTCCTCCTGTTCCTGGAATATCAGTTGCCTCGAGCCACCTCTGTGGCATTTGGTTTCTGTTTGCTTTGAAAATTCCAACAAACAAGGAGATTTTCAGTTTGATATATGAGCCTGGAAGATGGATCCTCTCAGGACACAGTGCAAAATCGGGCGGGTTTTAATTTGAAGACTATTTTCGCATCGTCGCCGTCACTGTTGCACAGAAGCCACCGGAGCTGAGGCCAGTGTCTGTGAAATGATGTCATCAATCATGCTCTCTCCAACTGCCACTTCCAGGTCATCCGTGGAGCTTCCCAGACCGGAGAAAGGGCATGTGTGCACAGACAGAAGCTACACAGCTACAGTCTCATGCAGGCCTCAGAATGGAAAAATAACACAAATGTATCAATAAATATCCTAGTAAACTGAAATCATGTTGGTTGTCTCTTGAAAAGTTGTAATATCTAAGGAATAAAACACTTTCTGATGTGCTGTTATATTAAAATAATCAGTGATTGTGTGATATGGCCTGATGCAAAGCTGTTACCACCCCAAAGCTGATTATTTTCCTTAACAGGAATGTCCTGAAATGTTATACCAGAACATTTTTTTTTTCAATTAAAGAATAACACGTACTTTTCATCCATTTAATTAAGTTACATTTAATTATCTGGAACACAAAAAAAGTTATCGTTTCTATCAGCTATAAAAAGGAATTCTCCCTCAGTTTAACACCATATTAACAAATATGCATTATCTTTATTAAATAACAACACATTTTTATTCTGTTTGTAAGTCCCTGTGAATTAGTTGTTATCATAGAAACGGTAATGCATTATAATGAGTGCATTAATATAAATCTTGCGATTTGCCTTGCAGCCCGAAACTACCGTTAAATTAATAAACTCTTTCAGATTCCAGAATTAAACCATGTTGTGGTATAAAAATGGCATAATAGTTTGTTCTTTAAAAACTGTAAATTTGCCTTAATTTGGATAGGTTAGTGGTTCTATAACTGAGGTCTGCAGACCCCACGGGGTTCCAGGAAGCACAGACAGTCTGTAATTTCTTTTTTATTTTTGTTACACTAGTTCTTATAGTTATTAATCTATTTGAAAGAACACTGATTCAAGCACGTGCGTAAGCCAACTCTGAATATGAGGAACTTTCCCTGCGTAAATATTAACAAAGCTTTTGGACTTAAGTCGCCAACTCTCAGTGCAAACCTTAGACTTTGGAAAATACATTCTTCTCTGCTAATTTTCCTATATTCTTTTTGCATCTGTCTATTTGCATTCTAATAAAACATAATTGGTCACTGTTTTTATTGACTAAAAGGATTTGCAATATCAAATGTAAGTTGTTGAAAAAAATGGCAACAATTTAGTTTTAGGAGCATCTTTGTGCTTTAAAAATGATTTAAAACCACTTAATTATCTAATTCACACAATTATCTAATCAGCCAGTCATGTGGAAACAATGCATAAAGTCGTGCAGATGCAGGCCAAGATCTTCAGGTCATGTTAATCAAACATCAGAATAGGAAAAAAATGTGATCTCAATGACTTTAACTGTTGCATGGTTGTTGGTGCCAGATGAGCTTGTTTGTGTATTTCAGAAATTGCTGATTTCATGGGATTCTCACACACACCTGTCTCTAGAGTTTGCACAAAATGGTGCAGAAAACAAAAAAACATCCAGTGATCAACATCTTGTGGGCGAGAGATGTTAGAGGAGAATGGTCAGGCTGGTTCGAGGTGACAGGGAGGCTACGGTAACTCAAATAACCACTATTTACATCCGTGGTGAGCAGAAAAGCATCTCAGAACGCACAATATGCCAACCTTGAAACAGATGGGCTACAACAGCAAAAGACCACATGAGGTTTCACTCCTGTCAGGGAGGCTATGGTAACTCAAATAACCAGTCTTTACAGTCATGGTGAGCAGAAGAGCATCTCAGAACGCATAATATGCCGAACCTTAAAACGGAAAAGACCACAACAGGTTTCACTCCTGTCAGCCAAGAACAGGAATCTGAGGCGACAGTAGGCACAGGCTCACTGAAACTGGAAAGACCAGGTGACATTTTTCCAGTCTTCAACAGTCCAGTTTTGGTGATCCTGTGCCCAATGCAGCCTTAGATTCCTGTTGAATAGTTCAAATAGTTCTGTGCATTCTTGACAAATACGAATCAACAGTGGAGAGTGTATTTCTTTTTGCTTAATGCTGATGTCAAACCGGCTCCTTTTAAGCCCTGACTGTGTGGTGGGTATTGGCTCTGTAGTCGTTTGTAGATGTGTTGTAGGAGGATTCGACCGTCAACCCTTTCTGGTCTCAAGGAGCAGGACATCATTAGCTGGCTGCCACATTTTTGTGCTGTATTTATCTATTGGAGATAACGAGAGTGGCATGTGGCATAATATTCGTCTACAACACCTACGCAGCACCATGTCCACTGTAATGATGTGCTGATATCAAGTGTATCTTCATGTAGGAGCATGCGTTTTAGAATAACAGTGGATAAAGCAGTGCTGAACAGAAAAAAAAATTGGCACTGGTTGAAAACATGCCTGAGGATAAACATTGTACAAACACTGACCTCCAACGACAATGAACAGAATAATGCTTTTCGCATCATGTGCTCATTGAGGACCTGATCAGCTTTCAGCCTTCGAAAGTCAAGGATGAGTCACTATCAAAGACTCACTCGATAACCTTTTTAAGAGCATAAAAGCTTCTGTTTATTCTTCTAACCATGGCGCCCACCCACACAAACACTGGCACGGAGGCTTTGCTCACTCCTCCTCAACGCTGTCCAAATATCTCCCTCGATCCCTTACCAATATAAATACACGTACACACACGCACACTCAACAAACACGCTTCCAGCACAAAACAAGCTTCCCTCTGATTCAGTAAAGGAAATGTTCTTCCCTTTGGAGACTCTTCTGTAAGAAGAAATTGTGAAACATGGCTTCCTGCAGGGGGGAGGACAACAATTCAAGCCATAGGTAGCTTCGAAATGAGTTTTCACTGCTTCTTGAAAACGCGCATTTCTCCTTTAACCATCACAAAGTAATTGCACTTTTCCTTTTTTTTTTGCTTAATATCTACCACCCCCCATTACGAATGAATGGTTTGACCTGCTGAAGTAAACATACATTAATCAAACCTTGAGAAGGTGCTATCAGGAGGTGAGCCCAAGGCGTTTGAAAGGGGGGGTCGGAGTGAGAACAGTGGGGCCGTGAAGATCGATGCAGCAGGGGCGCTGGGCTTTGCTGTCCTGGGGGAACTGCACCGCGCCAGCTGACGAGGTCAATGTACTGCCCACCTTGGAAAAGTGTGTCAAGGACAGCCTGTGAGGTCTAACTTTATTAATCACAACAAACTTCCGAATGCAACAGTGAACAATGATGGTGGCTGGCTCCGATTGCACGGCCCATGACAGATTACCACATAGCACCATTAAGTGCATAATCATCATGAAAAAGTTTCTCAACAAAGGAGACCCCAAGTACATCGCATTGCACCTGGACTTTTTTAAAGTTAGGAATACAGTGTAGCCCTGATGTCAGTTGTACAGTAAGTATGTAGCAAAAGGTGCTACATCAGGCTTATCAGATGCCAGACAAAGAGCAGCCTGTTCTTTACCAGATATCCATCAAGCTGCTAAAAGGGGCCATTATCTCCGTCATATGTGTCTTCATCCTTAAGTAGTCCTTTAAAACCATTTATATTGACAGATTTAGAGGAGAAGGTGATCAATATGTGGATTTCTGTCAGAGAGTCATTAAACTACCCCTACAGTCACATTAGTGATCTCACATAGAAGTTGTCAATTGAGGTCAAATGGAGGTCTCTAATGGTGACGGAAAGAAAATATAACAAAAAAACGAAGGCTTAATGAGGTCCAAACTAAGGAATCGTGACTTTGGGATAGCTTTTTTTCTTTGCAGTTCTTTTCCTGAGGCATTCTCTCCATTTGCATTATTGATATGGAGAGTGGAGATTGGAGCTTGACCACAGAACATGTCATGACTTTTATTGGAAGCCATTTGCTTCCTGCTGTATGCTAGTCACACAAGATGATGTCCAATAACTATTGTAAAGTAAGGAACAAAACAGTTGGGGGCATGCTGTTCTAGGAAAATAATCAACCACTGGGATGTTTGATGCAGCTTGTGCAAAGAGGAGTTACTGTTACCACTACAGAGTTAATTATTTTCCTATAACACAATGTTTTATTCCTCTTATGTTCCACAGCAATTTGCTAACAATTAGATATTTTTTTAATAAGGACTTTGTTATCTCTTATGTTACAACATCTACAAGCAGTTGTTCCCTCACTTTTTTTCTCCTTCTTGAAGTTAATTACACAAAGAACGCAGCTTACGCTGTTGTGTTAGCGACAAAACAGAGAAAACTAAGTCCTCCGTCCTGAAGAGTTTCCTGTGGTGGAAAATATATTCACTATTCCAAAGCACAGACACTACACTGGAGACTCCTTCTATAAATGTTAAACAAACATGCCCTTATAGAAAACTTATCAATATCATATCAAAAATGATATGATTTTCTTTGTTAAATAACGTTTTTTTTTTTAGTTTGGAGTGTCCACCATGTAATTCCCTAGAAATGATAATGTCCTGTAACAAGAACATTACAGGATTTTTTTTTTTTACCACTATGTGAACAAGATGTTTTTGGCACAACTTTTACACACTCTTACACAATGCAAACACATCTCAAAATAAACTCATTCCATGAAAGCGTCAACACTAGCGCTCTGGTAACACGAATACGTTATCAATCACAGCACCTAAGAATTGCCTATGAAACATGAACAACTCTTGGCATTAATGCAGATCTACTATTTTACCTAAATCAATACAGTAGTAAGCACTAATTTGCTCTGTAATTTGTTTAGTACTGTAATTATTATTAGGCTGTAATTAGCTTAAAAGCAGAACAATAGCTCAGGATCTTCTCTGTTCTCTCAGCCAACACACATTCCCACTCCTCTCCCTCTTCCTCTATGCTCGCCATCCATTACTCCTACTCCTACTTTCACCCACTTCTCCGTTTACTGCTGCGTCCACTGTCAACAAAATAACTCCAGCAGTTACCACTTTTTACTTATTATAGATGGTTCACAAGGGTAGGATGTCAGATGGGAATGGGAATCAGTGGTAATTTACATACATTCAATCCGTAGTTTGCTTCTATAACCATGATATTTTTTGGGCTTTGACTGTTGTCCAATATAGCATTTGTTTATTTTCATGTTAGATTTAGGAGTTAAGTGTAACCATTTTCTAATACCATATGCAAGCATTTCACTAAGTGCCTATTGTATTCAAGCAAGGAAAAATGGTTCATTGTTTTTTAAATAGTTTGGAGTGTGGTGCTAACCATGTGAAGACTTTCAATAAAGAGAACGCAGCACTGAAAAGGCTTCTAAGCATTTTTGTTGTAATATACAGTAAACCCATGATTGGCAGCCGAACTACTGTCAGTGCTGCCTTTATAGAAAATGAATAACCAATCAGAATTGAGAATTCAACAGAGCTACTGTATAAAATGAAATAAACTGATGCCGCCAACAAAAAACAAACCATCAAATGAATTAACGTTAATGTAAAAAATAAAAAAATATCTATGCATGGATAAATTGAGACAGACTATTCAGACCTATTGTTTGCCTGCATTAAATACTGTATACATACATTTACATTTAAAAAAATCTGCTAAACCAATAATAATAAAAAAAACAACACTTCAACTGCCAAATAGGTCAGAGCTGGCACTGTGCTATAACAAGCAATAACAATAGGAAAAAAGTAACAATACGAAGTAATAACAAGTACAATGGGTGGCAAATAGGTCAGGGCCACCACTGACAATACATATTATATATATATATATATATATATATTCTTCAAGTATTGCCATGTGTTTCTTGGTTGGTTGCAGAAAGAAAACTTGGTCTGGTAATATTTTCTGGGTTCTGTGAAATGAATGACTGCCTTCTTCATCCTTCTGAAATAGCATAAAATAATGTGTTTAGGTAGGTGTTAAAGTAAAGGTCTCTGTGACAAAACCAGCCTGAAAATCCATTCGTCATTCTCTGTACCACGAACAGTTTTGCACTCAACTCTCCATCAGTGAACAGTTGATAACTCCAACAACATAGACTTCATGTGTAAACCAAAATGAACTTTTGTGATTACACAATTGCACTGTTTTACCATATAGTATACAGTTATAGAAGGGAATTATCCACTATATCACACTATCCGGGGTCATTCAGATGAGGATGGGTTCCCTTTTGAGTCTGGTTCCTCTCAAGGTTTCTTCCTCATATCGTCTCGGGGAGTTTTTCCTTGCCACCGTGACCTCTGGCTTGCTCATTAGGGATAACTTCATCAATGTAAAATTTATATCATGTATTTATATATTTCTGTAAAGCTGCTTTTTGACAATGTCCTTTGTTAAATGCACTATACAAATAAAATTGAATTGAATTGTACTGCTTATCCTACACAGGGTCGTGGGGTAGCCTGGAGCCTATCCCAGGGGACTCAGACCACAAGGGAGGGGACACCCTGGGCAGGGTACCAATCCATCGCAGGGCACAATCGCACCCATTCACACACTGTGGACAAGTTGGAAGTGCGTATCAGCCAACAATGCATGTCTCTGGACTGGGGGAGGAAACCGGAGTACCCGGAGGAAGCCCCTAAAGCACTGGGATAACATGCAATCTCCGCGCACACAGGGCAGAGGCGGGATTTGAACCCCCAACTTTGGAAGTGAGAGGCAACAGTGCTAAACACTAAGTCACCATGCCCCCCAACCAGCCTGAAAATCAGACCCTCCAAACCTCCATACTGTATTAAACTCCAAAATAAAGTGTACCAAATATACCAAATATGGACCAATCATACAGTGTTTATGCATTTTTAAATGAAGCAGTATTAAAACCATGTAGTCCCATGTGTATCTTTACTATATTTTATTTCACCTGGGAACACGCTACATTTTAAACATAACCGCACATTCTGTACAGAATGTAATAAAACAGTGACTTTACTGATTAAAAGAAACTTGCAGCTTACTTACTTACTTCAGCTGCCCCCCCCCCCAAAAAAAATAGACCAGTTCAGCAACAACAAATATCCAACAATTCAAAAAAAAAAAAACAAAAAAAAACCAATATATATTTTTAATAAAAAAGGTTTGGATTGAACCTGTTTAATTCAAGTGACCAGTGAAACAGGCTAATAAGTATAGTAAATTAATAATAAATATAATAAAGTTGATAAATTGGGTTCTGAGTTCCACCATTGGAACTATATATAAAAAAAATAAACCACAGAATCCCCGGGGTTATGATGCCATGAGGTGGACTGGAGCTCCGGAACTGGCACAACACGTCTTCCTTTTATTTGAGAAAAAAAAAGAGATTTTATGCTGCATATAAGACCACTGGGAACTCTGTGTTTTCCGACACTGGAACTTCCTACTTCTCACCTCCTGTTTAAAATGGAAAAAGTGAACACTCACATAAAGAGCTCTCAAATGGCTTTTAAAACCCCCCAGTGAGAGTTGTTTGGTTAGTGCTTCATTTATTTTAAGAGTGCATGTATGATATAGAATATGACAAGCACCATTAATAGCATTGAAACAAAGAATAAGAAAACATGCAGTTTGATCAGAAATCTTATGCAAAACAAATGAGCCTTTCAATTTTCTAATGCCCTTGGTGTATTTTGTGAAAATAAGGCATATCAATTACAAATAGAAAACTCACAAGTCTGTTTAAAAGGCTTAAAACAGACTATCATTGCTTGCACTTTGTTCTGTAGGAGCTGCCATTTTGAAATAACATCATGGAATTCCAACACGGAAAAGTCAGCACTCTAATATTCTGGATCTTGGAAGCTGACAAAAATATTTGAATGTGAATTTCATATATATTGAACACAAATTCTGCACATGTAACATTAAACAAAACAAAATTTTATGTGTTGGATTTAATGAATTTACATTTTGCCAATGCTGTTCCTTTGTTTTGACTTGCTAGGAGAACGATAATTAAAAAAATATATATATATATGCAGTTTGAAATTACAGGTTATGTTATCCCTGGGAATCCCGAGTGCTTCACCTTTGGCATAAGTGACATAAAATCTGTATTTTTTGTGATTTGAATTTGTATTTAGGGTTCAAAACCATGACCTGTAATTTTAACATTTTATGTTTTTAAAGGCAAATCATACTCCTTGCAAATTTAAAGCAAAGAAAAATATATAATTCATATATATGAAATTCATATTCAGATCATTTAATCAATTTACCGTGACCTGTAATTTTTAATGTTTTTAAATGCAAATCTTACCCCTAGGAAGTTCAAAACAGCAACAAAAAAAAAATTGGCAAAAATGCAAATTTCTTAAATTATACCACAGAAAGAAATTAGGTGACGCGTATATAATTCAAATTCAAATACCTCTGTCAGATTCCAAGCTCCATATGCTGTTCGTCATTCCCAACTGGAAGTTGCAAATTGGAGACAGAAAAAAGAAGAATCTGAATGTTTTTGGAACTCATTGGGACCTCATTTTTGTCTTTTTCCCCCATCATTATTAAAGGCTCAATTTGATTCCACAGAATTGAAGTATGAAGGAAAACTGGACTAAATGATATGGCAGGAGTTACATCTCTCAGGTAAAGAGACCTGTTGTTCAGCACTGAGTGGAACCTACTGTAAACAGCTGTGAGATTGCTCTGCAGGAGAATAGCATGGCTGATTGCAATCAGGCAGAAATGTGAATAATGTGTGATTACCTATTTATTTCTGTAAATGCCACAGTTCAAAACAATCTTGTGACATCCTGCACTGTGGCACCCACAAGTAATCTACTTTTTTATGTAGTGGGGCAGAAAATTGTGGCTGAAAACTTCAAATGATTGGGGAGAAAATGAGGGCTATACTTTTCTATAATTTTAATGACTCATGTGGTGCCAATTGTGTCAAATAATGAAAAAGTCACAATTCTTCCAGTAGCATGAATCATACCGACAAAAAAAAAAACCCTGATCCACAGTGAAAACTCAAAGTTTGAGTAATTTGTTGAATATTAAACTCTCCGGAAAGCTTTCTTTTGGTTCTGACCTCATATACCTGACTAGCAGGGGTACAGAATTAGCAAAAAAAAAAAAGACCTGTGCTGTCAGAATGATGACAGCAGTTGAAATGGAGCACTTGACCACCCAGATGCAACACTCCACATTCGAACAAAGGCTCCAAATCTTGGTTTCTGTCAGACAAGTCAAAAACATTCCTCATAACATGCTAAAATGCCAGAGTTCTCAGTTTACCTTTCATGTCTAGCTTTTTTTTCTGGGAAGAACTTGAACCTACTGTTTTGCTTAAGGTGTGTGTTTCAGTCATGTTGTCTTTGACATCACTAAATGAGGGATTTCAGAAGATCTCACATATGAGCATTGGCAGAGGAAAGGAAATCCCCTGTCGTGATTAATGACTGGAGTGTCAAGCTTGTCTGTTAATGACGATTTATGGGGATTTCTGCAGGAAACCAAAGTTGGAGGTAATAAAATCTTTCAGAGAACGCAACACAAATTATGACAAAAGCTCCATATTTTACTAATGTGACAATATTAAGCAGCTAACCGATGGTGGGGAGATGTTGAGATGTTTTATTGTGAGATAAGTGAGGAATAAACACTTGCAGCACATTGTTTTCCAATAACAGCATTCCTGAAGTGTTTTATTCTTTTTAAACCACAGCAAATTGCTAACACTTTAGCAATTGAGACGTTTACATTTTATCTGATTAAATCTATCTTTAATGTTGTGGAACATCCAAGTTACAAACAAGTTAGTTCCTGTTATCACTTACATTAAAGCAGTTAATAAGAAAAAGTTACAACTTCTTAAAGTTACAGCTGTTACAAAGTGCTGACTTGTTACTATAGAAACAGTAGCATATTATTGTTATGTTATGCCAGAAATATCAGTGCTGCTGTTACAGCAAATGAATCAACATTTTCTTCTGACCAATCATAATCGAGCATTCAGCAACGCTATGGTATAAATGTAATATGTTATAAATGCAATACAGGATAATACAGTTCAAATAAGGCAGCGTAAAGAAGCAACAAAACACCCAAGCAGTTAACAAGCAACCTCTGGTAGGTGTATCAGGCATAACATTGTCTCCCACACACGATCATATGCTGGTCACGGAGGAAAGGACAAGGATCGTTTTCGTGTAACTCTAGCTTGTGCATCAGAGCGGGTCTGATAAACATAGGTGACATTTCCCAGAGAGCAAGGGAGGAGGAGGGTTGACCTAGGGGGGACTCAGGGGCACGGAGTCCACACACACCACAAGGCAGGCCTGCTGCATATCACCACACACGTCTCTCATCAGCATATCGGCCATCTGATCTCCTTCCGATACATATGTGCAGCGACGAGGTAGCAGCATGGTTCTAGGAGCTGCAATGAGGAGTGGGGGTGGAGGTGTGTGTATGTGTGTGTGTGTGTATGGGTTTTATTGCAACATCGTGGAGGCTATTATGCCTCATTATTCGACAAAGTAAGCATATGCATCAGGAAGGCATCTGGTCTGGAGGGTCAGATCGATCGGTTTTACTGTGCAAGGTGAAAGAGGATCGCATTCAGAGTGTTTGTAGGAATTCAAACAAGAATTTAAGCATAAGAAAAGTCACTAACTTTGGAAGATTCTTTTAGACATGAATTGGCAAAGATGGAGTTCAAGAGCACACTAAATCCAGCTTTACATTGTATGTGAATGACATGCTCACCAGCGGCCAATATAGTGATTATAGATTACAGTGATATAGAGCATTGCTACAACACTCGTCTAAAAGCCACCAATAGGAGGACAGCATAGGATGACAGCTACATGGTAGTATAGTAGTATGGTAATATGGTAGTGGCAATGGCAATGTAAACGAAACATACTAGTGGACAGAAAAAATATCCTTATTACCTGTGAAGAATGTTTGTGTTGCTGCACAAGCTGATTTCAGGATCGGCTGAATGATGATGAAAATGGAATGTAGTAATTTTTTTAAATTGCAGGTCTACCTGTTAGAGGATCTTCATTGTATAACCTGCCATGGAGAACACACGTTATCGCAGTCTGGTTTAGAATTTGGCCAAGATATTACTGTGTGACAAGTAATAATCTCAAAAGACTGCTGTGATTTTAAAGTATAAACCCAGCTTAAGGCAGTGGAGACCCCCTGCCTTGCACAGTTTGAAGTTTTCCCGACTGCTGACACACCTGATCCAACTGATCAGCTAATTACTAAGTCCATAATGAGTTAGAGCAGGTGTGTTGAGGGTAGGGAAAACTTCAAACTGTGCAAAGCAGGAGGTACCAACTACAAGGAAGGCACCAGATACAGTTGAGTGCAAACGTTTATTTGCATCTCCCTTGATTTGTGGCTGGAAAAAAGGATAGTTAATTAGGGTTCTTCAGTTCACAAGAAAAGGAGTTCCAAAAGGTTTTAAATCAAGGATCATGGTGGATCTTGGGAACACTGAGGTTGTATTCACAGTTGTGTTCGTGTGAAAGTTGTTTTCAAGCCCCAGAGCAGTCCAAAGAAGGGATCCCTGGTCCTCTTGAAATGAGTAGTTTGGGGTTTGCCTCCACCAAACAGTGGTGTGCTTTGCATCGGGTGTGGAGGCTATCCATTGTTAACGATGCACTCCGAGTAATGTGATGCAACTTGTCAGGTTATTTCTTGTTTCAAGTTTGGTGATGGTGGGGAAGGGTTCTTATGGTCTGCAGAAGATGGAATGCCTTATCGATCTATTGAACCAGACTTTCACAGGACTGGATCACTGTAATTAGTTTGCAGATATTCCCGCACTATGACAGTTCATGCATGCGAAAAGCACTGTTCTTCACCATTTGAGCATTGGCACCAAAAGACAAATATTAAAAATCAGCAAATTAATGAACCTAGTTCCTACCACTTTGCAAACCTGCGTTGTCATATGGAATTCCTCAGTTGATCTGCAGTTTGGAAGGCATTCTTCTAAGTAAAGGCAAACCTGAGATTATAAGCCCCGCCCCATAAACGAACCCAGAATTGGTCCTGAGTGCAGAATCAAGTGTGAAAACAGCCTGAGTGTGAGGTGGAAATACACCCTGGATGGTACACCAGTCATTGACAAGGCACCATGCAATCACACATTCACACACTCATTTAGAGAAGCCAATCCATCTACTGGGATGGTTTTGAGTGGAAACTGGAGAACCCAGACAAAACCCACAAAGACATGGGGAGAACATGTGAAACTCAACACAGAGAGTAATCTGAGATCAGGCAATGCTACCTGTTGTCAAGAGAAACTAGAAGATGTTTTGCCACAACCCTCTCGAGATAGTGTTTTCTTTTTGTTGACTTCTTCCTATTGTCCTATGTGTGTACAAACTGTAATCATGTACAGGAAAAGCTTGCATGTGCAGAATACCCATTTTGCACCTTGGTGCAATCTTAGCGCACCTTGGTGCAAAATGAATGTCCTTACTGTATTACACAGGTTCCCAACCCTGGTCACTGACTTTCATCATTCATGGTTGCTTGAAAGTTCATAATATTTAAAGAACTGAGTCTAAAAACTCCAGTGATACCAGTGAAGATTCAAATCAATATGTGCTAGATATGATTCAAGTCAGCATGAATATCATATGAGTAATAAACCCCTCAGAGACGTGACTTGGCGTCAGAAGTTGGTGTGGCGTCAGAAGGATTATTTCCAGCGTGACAGCTGCCACCATTTCCCACACCCCAGCGCTAACCCTAAGCATTCATAACTTTTGATTTTGCAGTCATCAGCTCATATTGGTGTCGTATGCATGTACACGTGTGACACCAAGCACGCACGTATGCAAGTGTCCATGCAAAATATGCAAGCATATGAATGATGGATAGGAACGAGCCTGTATATGATGGATAAACCTTTTCCCGAGGCAACTATGGCACCAATGACCTGTTTGCCTCATTAATGAATTTTACCCTGGAGGAAACAATATGCAAACTGAGCCCAGAAAATGAGAATCAAAACATTTTCTCTTGGCTTAATTGTCTCTGGAGAGTCGTATCCTCAAGTCATAAGAGGATCGGCCAGCTTTGCATATGCCGGTTTATATCACCAGAGAATAGCGCAGACCAAAAAAAAAGAGTAGACTTATGCAAACAGACAATGTGTCAGGGTGTGCACGGAATATTAAAAAAAAAGGATGAAACACAAACCTAGGAAATATTTGAACGACAGATTCATGTCTCGCCTTGAAATCATTCTTATCCACAGTTTAGTCATTATTTCTTTGATAAGAATATGTAAACCAGAGGTGAGAAATCATACTGTCCTGGAGACACTTTCATAAATCAGGGAGCAGCATGTAATGGAGACAAAGCGTTTCAGCATCACCGAGTTGTATTTCATCCAGTTACTCAATAATGCTACAACCAAACACAGAACAAAATAGGAGGAATCGATGGCTGATTTTTGCCAAAGGTGCAGGAACCGGAGACCAAATGCAAAAACAAAAAAACCCACACTTTTAAAAACAGGAGTGGGGCAAAAAAAACACCCAAAAAAACAAAAAACAAAAGGGGTTTTAATGCCTCTTTTCTTCTTAATAAGTGCATATTGTGGCCCTGGAAGAAGGGCATGTCATATTTTTAATTTCCTCTACTCACCCCCCTGCTGAGAGGGGAAGGTAAGGTCCTGATAGGGGGTTTAAGTAGCGGCTTTAGGCCTGGATTTAGATAGGAGATATCACAAACCCCTTTGTGTTGCCAGAGCCTGAGGTTATAGTAGTGATTGCGGGGGTTCCTCTCAAAACATTGGAAGTCTTTAGCCCCAAATGAACCCACTCATTAAAGATCAACTACAAAGAACGTCAACAAATGACAAAGAAATTCACCAAACTGTAGGTGGCTGAGCATTCTGAAGCAGATGGCTATTAAAATAAAGAACACAATGTCAAAAATATTTTTTTTTTTAAAAAAAAGTTGCCTATTCAGGTTCTACTCTGCCTCAGAGTAGAACCTGAATAGGCAACTTTTTTTAAAAAAAAAAATATTTTTGACATCCAGTTACTCAATAATGCTACAATAATGAACTGAAATTTGTCCACTCTTGTCTGTACAGAGTATGTAAGGCACAAGAGCAATGTGGACATTTTGATAGCCGGTATCTGATTACGAACTGAATTGATTAGGCTTATGTCCATTTCTCTACAACCCATAGCTATCCAGCAACTTGATCAGGGTGTAATGTTTACTGTGCGAGAAAATCACACTTAGCTAGCAAGGTTTTAGACATCTTAAGGCTCACTGACTGTTTTTTCCACTGTGTTTTACCACCAGACATCAAGGCAAGGTTAGACAGTAGCCTAGATAAAAAGATTTCCAGATTGTTTTGGTGAAATACTTTTGTTTCCTTAAAGTAGAGTCAAACTATGTTATTGGAAGAAAAACTCAGCCACTACAACATCGGACAGGTTTTCCCAGACTGCCATACTTTAAGTAAACAAAGGTTCAGACCATTAAAATTAAAGCTAAACCCAACTGACTCTAAACACATCTGGATGCTAAACTTGTTTTGGTGGACTGTGTCCCTGGCCTGGAGGCATCACACAGAATGACACTGGTAGTATCAGTGAGGAAAATTAAGCTCTTCTCTGACCACAAACAACTCCAGAGAATGGGCAAAAAGAAAGGTCATAGTCTGCACACACCTGCATGTTTATTTTACACACACCTACATGCACTTCTGGCCAGCATGTTCCATGTTTGCCATGTTGGCATTTTTGTATATTACCTAAGCTCAGAGACTGTAAAAAGCCCTGAAAAGAGGCTAGGTTGGTCACAGAAACAAAGCTTACTTCATTCCTGAATGGCCAACATCAACAGTTCACCACTGAGATTTCCATTCCTCAGCTCAGATGGAAACAATTCAAGCAGTGAACTATGGTAGGCCCTGTCAATAAACACAAACACAGATTTTTACCCCTGCTGTTCTGAGTCCATAATTATAACTCTAGTTGCAGAAAAAAAAGGGATGCTTTTTTCTGCCAATCTGAAGTGACCTACTTTCATTCAAAATGAGACGCACTCTGAATAAACCATTTCAACTCACAGGCTGAAGATAAGTTGCTCTTTTGACAGTTTCAGGGTGAAAAAAGGGGCTTGGTTTCAACATAATGCAATTACTTGCAGGCTCCGTGATGTTAATGGGCGGCAACTTGATCCCGTTATGTTGGAAACACGCTCTCAGCCCCCTCCCACACCTTTTGCTTCGGTGAGCGAGAGAAGGCATCTTGTAGGTACAATGCAAATATTGTTCATCTCAGTTTCATTTACAATGTCGCTGCACTTAAGAGCAGACATTTGATCCGTCCGAAACAGAAGGGCTTCAACCTTGTCCAGAGGGCTGAGACAGCAGGCTAGGGAGGGGGGTAGGGGGGCTTTACACCACTTCCAGGGTTACAAACCACTATTTAAGAGGCGGGGGCCTCAGGGTCATTTAGATAGGGTTCCTTTGCCCAGAGGTGTTAAATTCAAAACCTCATTTATTATGGTAGAAAATGCTTCTCTTTCGACATCTGCTCACTTAACTTTAATTATAGCTCCCCCTTCGCCAGGACCATTATGCGGATTCAACTACTTAACGTAAGCAGAGTGACGACACTGTTTCCTTTAAAGAGAAGAAAATGAATGAGCAAAGGGTGTGAGAGAGAGAGAGAAGTGTTATATACAGTTTCGGTAGCTGTTACATTCAGGTGGTCCCGTAGTGAGAAAACTTGGTTTCTGAAAGCTAACACTGGTACAGCATAAACACTGATATAGTCATTTCTACAGCATAAACTCATTCACGTGGACTTCTATCTACTCGACATAATCGAAGACTAATAATAAACGTATTAAAAACGTGTTGATATTTAACAAAGGTTGATATTGTGAGGTTTTCTGTAAGCTTTCTGTAGTGGTTTATTTAACATTGATGGAAGGAGTCTCCAGTTTTAGCGCTTTGTAACAGTAAGTTTTCCGCCATCGTGAGGACACAGCTTCGCACTCTCTGGTTTCTCTGTAATGTCTAGCCACGTTTTTTGGTCATTAACTTAAAGAGAGAGACAATTTAGAGTCTGGTGAAGAAGCGACTGTTTACAACTGTTATAATGTAAGCGATAACAGGAACCAGCTTGTTTGACAAATGTTCCGCAACATTAAATGTAGCTATAAATTTATGAACAGTATGATGTGTTGTTTAATTCATTAACAAAATGTAATCATTGCTATTATTGGTAAATAATGTTGTTGACAACACATGCTGAACTGTTTTGTTCCTTACTAATGACTAAATATACAGTATGTAATTGCTGATGATAAATTGTATAGATGTTTTCATTTCAATTCTAAAAAGAAAGAAATATCTACTTTAGCAGACGTTTCTTGCTTCAAAGCCCCCCTGGGATGATTATCATTAAATGCACACAGCTCTGTTTTCTTGATTTACACACTATGCACTCCTACAGAGACGCAGACCGAGAAGATTAGCTTGTGTTTTGATGTAAATACTCAGCAGGGATGATACAGGCCTACAGTGTCTTTTTTCTCTTGTCTGATATTCGTGCGTATACAAGCCATCCTGGTGCCACAAAGCCATTTTATCCATGCCTTTCTTCTGTGGAATGTTGAAATGGCAATATGATAATTGATGTCGAGAAAAAGACTTTAGGACAGAGAATGCACGGGATTTAGATCGAAGTCCAGGTTTAGGGATGTCCCGTGGGGGGTAGAGATTTAAGGCTCAAGAAGCCAATGTCAGCGAAAAAAGTAAGGGGAAGAAAACAGGTCTGGCGAAGCTCCTGAGAGGCGTTTGCTCTTTGTCTGGACATGCATGCCCAATCGAACGGAGCTCTGTGCATCACCCTAAAGAAAAAGCAGCAGCAACAGTTCAACCGCCACTGCACTGTTATTATGCTGCACTTCAAGCAGTGGCAATTGTCAGCTTGATGCAAGCTTGTCAATGATTCATTAGTTCAAGGGAGAACCAGCTCCAACCTGTAGGTCCACCTCACTGCATCGACAGAGATGTCGTGACTTGCCCCGTAAGATGTTTCGTGTAATTTTGTGTGTAATCCTAGAAGCCTGAATGGAGCATTTTTCTCTTGCGGTTAAAGGTGTAATGGTCCCGTCACTGTGAAAGCACTCAATTTTCATTCCAGCTCAGAACACCTGCATAGAGTGTCTTTGTGAAGGGAATAACTTGTAGCAACAATATGAAGAATGTCAATACTGCTTAGACGTGACATTGTGTTTCGGTGCATTTTTCCAAAGATTTACAGATGTGTCTTTTCCTGTTCTGGTGGTAGTTACAGCTACGACAACCATTACAGTGGCATATAAGAGGAGTTATTTACTGAATACGCCGTTTCAATCTCCAACTGTACAAAAAACATACACTTTTACATAACATTCATGCCATATTGCCTATAAGAAAGTGGAAAATGTGTGCAGGGCTGTGTCATTCTTTAATAAATAAAAAAAAGTTTAATCATTGTATAAGTAGAATACAACACATTGGGGTGTGCTACTATAGCAAAAAAAGAGTAACTCCGCATTGCGTCTGGCTGCATCACACCGCCTGTCGTAGATAGTTTTCCTACAACAGCACACCACCAAGAGTTTTATTCCTTACTTACTGCATGTCAGCTGTAATGTAACCCTGTTAACACTGTCCTTAAGTATTGTCCTTAAGTGTTACCTGTATAATTATTTGTTGTTTACATACAGAGAATATACTAACAGAATATAAAGGTCTTTCAGCTTCATAGTAAAGTTATTTTCTTTTGCCTAAAATTGGTGTCTTAGCTCACTAAGGATAATATTGGTAATAAATAAGGAAAGTTTATAGCTACCAGTTTAACACTGTACAAACTTCACTCCAAAGTCATCACACACTCACCTTGTGTATCATTTGTAATGAAACCGTTTTGTAAAATAGCACAAAAGGGTTGTTTTTTTTAAAAAAAATTAAACATAAATATTGTAGACCAGGTACCTTGGACAATATATGAAGTTAATAAAAAAATCTTTTTTTTTTTATTCATAACTGCCTGGCAGACAAGTAGGTTCAATAACCAGAAAAAAAATAACCCGCTCTTTTACTGAATTTTGTGAAAGAAATGTTTTCATTTGCTACGTAGCTCTTTTCTAAGATTGATATGACATTCACAGATAACAGACGATCTTTTCAGAATCAGGAACGAAAAGCACTAAAAAATTATTTGTAGCCAAAATGTCGGTCAACAACATACTGACCGCATATTTTGTTGTTGCTTGACATAAGTTGTTATATCATGTTATCTACCACCTTTTTTTGGTCCAGTAGGCTACCTCATGAGTTAATGATGTGTCCACACTTGATGAAAAATAAAATAGATTTTTTACCTCCATACCTCCTACATGCTTATGACTTACTTAAATGAAACCACAGAAGCAAATTTAAGGCCACTGTGTGTTGATTTTGCCATTTAATAATGTGAACCTAGAGGTTGTAAACTTCCCTTGTAGCTAAAGATGTAAACTTTAGACAGTAAACATATACTGGCTGGTTGATTTCTTTTTTTTTTTCTCTCATTTTTTGGCCAAACTACTCCTTCAAGGCAAAACAGCTCTCAAAAAAAAAAGGCTTTATGAGTGTTTGGTCTTTAAACATGTCCGTGCAACGTGTGTCTTAATGCTTTGTCTGTTCCGAGTGCATCCTGGAGTCCAACAGAAAGCAGAGCACGAGGGAAACTATCGAGCGGCATTTAATTGACAGTTCCTGGCTGCTCGGGAGCCGTGGAGGGAATAATTTGATGTTTACTGTAATGCCTGCAACTGTGAAAATCCTATACTGATGCACAGAGAGTTTAATTGAAAGGGATGCGGGTTAAGGACATGTTTTTATATCGTGGTGGGAACCAAATGTCTGACTAGTCCATACTAGGAAATCTAAAAAAGCCAAAAAGGTTTCCTTTTTGGTCACTGAGGTTAAGGTTAGGGGTAAGATTTAAGTGTAATAGCATTAATTGTTTAGCTTTAATAATTTTGTCAATGGATGGTCCTCACATGGATAGTAAGACAAGCATACTGTAAGTATGTGTGTGCATGCGTGTGTGTTTGTGTGTGTGTATGTGTGTGATTCCCTTTTAACTAAATACTGACTAAATACAACAAGACAAACGTGTGTGCTCCTTGCATAAAACCGGTGCTCCTTTCCATGCACGGCACACAGATATTGTTTCTCTAGGGCTGTTTATGAAAGATTTCCAGGTTGAATAGGAAAAAAACGAATAAAAGTGGTCATGTTGCGTTATGCATCATCATATTTCAAAACATCCCCGAGTTTCACTGAGTGTCTATGTGTGTATGTGTGTGTTTGGGAGGGGAATTCCGGTGCAATTTCTAACATTTCCCACATCATCTTTCCAACTTTGAAAAATTACCTCTAATGTAAGCAATATTTCTGGTGGAACATTTTTTTTTTTTTTCGCGAGTTCCCAGCTGCAGCATCACATCCTCTGGAGCTGTCAGCATGACTGACGATTCCGACAGTACATGAATTTCAAATCCAGAGAGAACACATGCGTCTAGGAACGAGAACAGGTACAGGAGTCATGTAATAGAATTCAAGATCAAGCAATTAGAAGACATCGCAATGTAAAGTGGGCACTGGGACTAGACGCACTCCTTCATTTTTGGCCCATTATTTATCGCTGGAGCATAGTATAGCATCTCTTCTTCATCTTAGTTAGCCAGGATTGGTCAGGAGAGACAAAACCCTAGAGCTCTTGCAGTCAATTATATGTGGACGATCAATCAGCCAGGCCGGAGCAGACACGGGCTCTAGTCAGTGGAGCCTCACACAGTCATGGTTTCGCATCGTGCTTTGGTGAATTCAGGCACGTCTCGGTCTCGTCTTAGATTGCCAGCTTTGGACGGCTTTGCTCTCACATCATCAAGCCTGCCTGCCTTCCTGCTTTTCTGATCTGTTATGCATCTGCTTTTGTTTCTTTTCTGTAATGAACCCAGACATCGAAAGCTTCGGCTTTCAATCAGAAACCCACAGATTCGAGTCTACTGAAAAGAAAAGAAAAAAAAAAAAAACACATACAAAAATCATCACTAAAAAAATGCTGCAATTCAAAAGTCACCCAAACAAACACAAGCCGTGCTACAAAACACTGCAATCACATGCAAAGATTTAATTCATGTTGCCTTATATTTACACACAAGAGGAAATAGGTCAAAATGAGCAACAGCTTTATGAGTAATGAAGGCAAAACATGTCAAGGAGTACCCTTTCCCTTGGAGCCTGAGCCAAGCTTTTGACTGCAGACGTACTCCCATATGCTCTCCACCGAAAAGGTTAGTGGTGATGATATCAATTATCCAGTTTCTGCCCCCTGGAAAATATTACTTCCTGACAAATTCTTTGAGCTGCACCAGATTGTTTGAGGTAATGATAATGCACTGCACCAATTTAACAGATGGCACATTATATGTTTGTTGTTCAACAGTCATTTTATCACCAATATAGTCACCAATGTGGTGCTGTAAATGTGAGGACAGATTCACGTCAGCGTAAAAGTTTTGCTAACTTTGGGTTCATTTATCATGCTGGATAAGAGAGAAATGTTTTGGAAATTTTTTACATTTTACAATACAGGAAAAATGTTAGTATAGAGCTCCTTAACTTTGGGAAATACTGTAAACCTTGACTGAATGGCTTTAAATTATCAATGGATGTACAGGAGTATGAAGAAAATCAGTGTAAACATGGTGGGAATTTTTAGTTCAGTTTGACCTATGAAAACATTTCGACACAATTTTACTAGAAGATTGATCAATGAGGCCCATTCTGTCTGATCATGAATTTAAATCGAAGCACTTGCACCATTTTTGCATTGAAAATTAATATGCATATGTATATCATATTGTATTGTCCTTTCTGTCTTTCTGCACTGGAGTTTGAACCGTGCAGGCCAATACAAGAAGCTGTCATCAGTTAGCTCTCAGTATCTGTACAAAATAATCACATCAACTATCAACCATCAAACTAAAAGGCCTGGTTTAAAAGTATACTGTACAAGACGGCTTTGGGTTAAACCTGTGCAGATGTGCCACCAGGACACTTCCTCATTACCCAGCAGGCTTTTCCGGCCTGACGGGCTCCTTTGTTTTTGAACATGGCCTTTGCGTGGCCCTATCTTTTCATCATAGGCCATGCTCACTCTAGTTTTTGCTGTTTTTTTTTTTTTTTTCATCCTACCCCTTTCACCAGACAGTGAGTGGGTGAAGTTGCATTTGGGAATGAATTGAAAACACCTGGAAGACAGGACAAGAAATGGAGCATATTATTAAAGAGCAGGAGTGCAGAATTAAAAAGTACAGCATGAGAAATGTACAGAGAATATAATTATATAAATATGCGGAACTTTAAAGCGCATATTGTATTAGTCATCATTGAGAAGTCTCATCCATTGCCAAGACCTGTTTGTACTCCATCATTTATCAAAAAGTAATAAACAATATTGCTCATCTAATGTATATTATTTAAGACTGACGCAAATCCATTTGCGGTTTTTGAGTAATCCATGTATGACATTTGGCTAATGCTTACATTAGGTGCATTAGTTAACCTTAACAAACCAGGACCTAGTAAATCGTAAATAGTGTTCATTAGAGATTAAGTTAGAAAGTAATTTAATACATGTAGGTCTGTTGAGGATGTCTGAGGATAGATTCAGGATTCAAGAGTTTATTGTCATATGTACAGGAAACAGTCTGTCACACCATACAATGAAATTCCTACTCTGTGAATCCTCCAGCAGCCTATGACATAAATTAAGGATATAACAAAAATAAACGTCACAGAAATGTCTGCCACGGTGGGCACCATCTTGGATTATCATATATTGGTGTATATATATACACATATACATATCAATATATATATATATATATATATATATATATATATATATATATATATATATAAATACTGAGTAGATTAATTCTGAACAATATCAAGTATCTAATATGGTTGTATACCTTATAATGACCCCCTCTTAAGTTCATGACCTAGCCCAGAAATTAAATACTTTCATTAATACACTCATTCATTCATCTTCAGTAACGGCTTTATTTTGGTCAGGGTCAGGTCCAGTTGAACCACTTGAATGACCATGGCCTATTAATGTGAATCAGAACCTGTGGCCCCAGGTTAAGTCATATGTCAGCCTTTGACAACATTAGCAGAGATGAACAGAGAGAGAAGTCAAACACAGGTTTTATTTTACAAAAATAACACTAGGCAAACACTCCTAAATTGGCAGGCAGCGGCAACATAGGAAAAAAAGAGGAAAAAAAGAATGAGCACAATACCATACACAATACCGATACCAAAAAAAGATAGCTGGCTTCATACGCAGGGATACAGACAAGGAATACCAACTGATGAGGAAGCACTTGACCTGATGGGCATGGAGGTGTGTATACACACACACACATACATACATACACACACACACACACACACACACACACATATATATATATATATATATATATATATATATATATATGGTGTAACAAGTAACAGGTGAGATCGTTCAGACTGAGTAAATGTTGTTAGAGGAAACCAGGGAAGTGGGTGTGGTTGCAGAGTGAGGATTCTGGGAGTTGGAGTTCCCGGACAGTTACACTGAAATGAAATAAAATGAAAAGTACACATAGTACAGAAAACAATGGTTAGGTTAGCTAGCTAAAATCAGGTAACATTTCCAAAATAGATAATAATCGATTATAAGAATGTTCTATGCTCTATGTATCTAGAAGTTAATACCTTCAAGTATTAGGTTAAAGTATGTGATTTGAGACACAACTACAGACATTCATACCCTACTGTATCTGTTGATCGCTCTACCAGAAGTTTTCCCAGCCTCATTTTGTAGAAAATCTGCCCTCTTGTTGACTTTTCCAATTGTAATCTAACACACCTGGCTCCCATTTTCAGATGCTGCTGAAAACCTTGATTAAGCTGAAACGGGTGTGTGAGATTAGGGCTGGATCTAAACTCAGCAGGAGGGCAGATTTATGGGGGTTGGGGGGGCAGAGTTAGTTTTACTGTATATGAGCTCTGAAAATGTGAATACCATAAAGCACAGCTCAGCTACACTTTTCTGGAAAGTCTATATGGAGAACAGCTTGTTATTGTATTTGCATGCTGGACTACATGACAGTAAACAGCTGGGCTGCCACCTGGAGGACTGCAGAAGAATTTTCAGTTTTTCATGAAGGCATTTGGCAAACTAATACCACATTTGGTCCAAAAAAAAAATACACCATTTTCTAAAATAAGGTGTGGACATGATAAGCATTCAATCTAATCCGTGTTAAACGTTGGCCAAATAAGAATGCATTTATAGCAGGAGAGCATAATGTAAATTATATGCTAACTGTCTATGATCCGTAACATCCAGCTGCACGAATAAGGGAGAGTTTGCCAGGAGCTTGTGGTCCTGTCACCAAGAAGCAGGAAAAGGTCACGTTTCTTGAACAGTCAGTTTCCTTAAATCCAGCCTAAATACTAGAAGATGTTCTAAACCATCTGCTGCAAGGGCATTTGGTGGTCAAACTTAGTATGTATCAGTGCCATCTCTATTTAACTTCCTTTATCACTCTTTATACGGACTTAAATGAAGGGCAAAGGAATTACAAGATAATGGAGATCCAAGCAAGAGATCATTATAGAGCAGCCAGGCTAAACTCAGCTGCCTCATTTATAATTTACCATTTAATTTAATCAGAAAGGCCAAACCCGAGCAGGGAAATAACGCCTCACGTCCTGGACCCTGACTGAGCTATTAAAGAGCTCACCGTGATGTCGGCTAAAACAAGAGCACCAATCATGCCCATCAACAGGCCTAGACAGCACATGTAGTGCACTCACGATGCGTAGTGCAGAGGTCTAAACAACATGCCATATCACTCAGTGTAACCATTAGATCCTCTTAACATATGAGAGCTCTCTTAACTAAGGTCGAAAGTCCTACTGCACAGCATACGGTGCATCTGATAATACTCATGGCATGCTTTTATAAGCACACACTGACACGTTTATAGAGGCAGTAAACGTGAAGTACGTCCATGCAAAGGAAATATGACGAGAGGAAACTGGATAACGCCGTAGCAGGCTCTGCAAGCACACAAAGAGCCACAGTTATTGCAAAACCAGAGTTTTACTGCAAAGCCGAGCTGAAAGTTTTCAAGACAGCATAACTCAGGATTTGTGTTGTGGCCTATAATTAGGCTGACATTGCTCGAGGGGCAGTGAAGCAAAAAGCAGCATCTATTGAGCTAATTTATGAATCTCACCTCTCTAAATGAACCATGCAGCATTCATTAATGTTTGCATATTCACTGCATATGTATTAATTTATAGTAACACTCACACAGAGCAAGTAACGTACACCTAGCTGAACAATAAATCAGTACCTTTTTTTTTTTTCAATCTACACGTTCATGCCAGCTCCATTACTCATCCCTCTCTTGCAATTTTTGCTACTCAGTATCTTTTGCTCTTTCCTCCTTATTGTATTGTTCTTCTGTCTTTGTGTTTCTTTCTCCCATATATTTTCTGTCAAATTATGTTTGGTTTTGGATTTGTTGATAGGCATATTCACATAATATGTCTTAATATTATATATATTTTTCTCAATTTTTATGTTTAATATAAAAGTTTTTTCTTTTATTATTATTATTATTATTAGTAGTAGTAGTAGAAGTAGTAGTAGTAGTATTAAAATGCTGTTTCATCCCCCCCCCCCCCCCCCTTTTTTTTTCTTACTTTACTTTTTTTGCCTCTTCTCCTTTTAGGAGTGGCTTTAATAGTATAAAAATGTCACTTTATATATTGCTAACAAAGTCGTTATTGTCCTCTAAAGACTAGGGTGTAGCAAAAGGGACTTTCCCTTTGTGTCTTGCTAGCATCAATTCAGTTTAGGTCTACAATATCTGGTCATGAAACAACCACACATTGGCAATGAATATCTCCTGAAGATGTCATTTTAACCAATAAAAATATCCTGTGTCTAATAAATACATTTTTTCAACAGTCAGGACGTTAGTAAAAAAATTGGACTGCACCTTTGGCTTTATTTAATGGCTAGTATCTATACGTGAATATACAATAAAAGCTTATTGTCACAATAGCTAGCCAGCTAACAGACTGCTAGTAAACTAGCTTGCATTTGTCACAAGTACACAAGTGGAATTTCAGTATCTAAGGCTCAAATGTAATCAATGTAACAGCTGCCAAATAGTGGCTAGATAAAGTCACAAATTTTCATTATCATTTCCTCAGCAATTTATGAAATGTCAGCTAAACCTTTTAAAATATACAACACCAAAACTGTTTTGTCCATTAACTTTAGCTAAGTTAGAAAGCTGGCTAGCTAACTGCTACAACTAGCATCTGGCACATTTGTCCCAATCACACAAGTGGCATTTTATTATCTCAAGTCTCATTCCTCATTGATTTGCCAAACTTATCAAAATGTACCATAACTGGGAGGATTTTATTCACCATAACATTTTAAATAGTAAACTGTGACACATTTTAGTAACAGATTTTATCAAAACAACAACAACAACAAAAAACAACTCTATGGAATCACAATCAGCTATCCAAGAGAAGTTAACCACTTTAAATGTCACATTTTGTGTCCAGGGGAACATTTTCAGGTACCTGCTTGACCTTAACTGACCCTGATGTCAATGACAAATACGAAAGCAAGGCATGCATGTATGAGAAATGTGAATAAAAGGGAGAGATAATGACATTTACATTTCTTCCCTGACATTTCTCATTAGCTAACATTCTGTTTCTTGAGACTGGAATCGAGAGCGCTTTAAAAGTTTAACAGAACAGCACAGATTTAGCGGAGGAGCACAAACAGTATGGAAGGGGGAAAAAAAGAGACTTTGTCAGACATGATGACTGGGATCTTTGATCTTTCTCTCCGAGACCCTTGAGGGTGACTATTGATTGTGCGACGGAGCACAGGAAGAGAAAATGTATGGAATCAGCTCCAGGCTGTGGGAAG
Organism: Pangasius sanitwongsei; assembly: GCA_037576675.1. Classification (NCBI taxonomy): domain Eukaryota; kingdom Metazoa; phylum Chordata; class Actinopteri; order Siluriformes; family Pangasiidae; genus Pangasius; species Pangasius sanitwongsei. Next base: position 4,470,738 of record CM075019.1, read on the forward strand.
GCTGGCTGTCACTGGAGACAGGCACTGAGGATCAGCCATGGCCCAGGACTTTTGGGAATAGTGCTGAGAATGCCACTGCTGCAGACAGAGTTTTCTGCACAACACTCGACTCTGTATCTTTGAACCCTCAGCTCAAGAACGACAAAGTCTGAATAATGCTGCAGGCAAGCAATTAATTGCCATCTTATAATGGAAAGATTTTTTTTTTTCACCTCGCATGACAAAAGATGAGTATAAACAATGTAATTCCTCTGACTAAAATTAAAACGCACACACTCGGCCATCTGAATGGGCTAGACCCATTCAGTTAAGTAGAAACATTGCCATTTCTCATCATTGTGCATCAGTTTTCCCATGTATTAGCCTTCAGCTATTCAAGTCAATATTATTTTGGTACTTTAGGAATAGCTGAATTGAATAATACCATTAGTGCAATAACATTTTGCAAGGCATGACTAAATCTTTTCAGTGCACTGCTGACATTAATTATGCATCGCATAAAACAAATTGTTTTAGGTGCCATCAATCCAGAGTGCATAATGTATTAATGCATAGTGCATTAATTTCATTGTTAAGAAACCAAAAAAAAAAAAAAAGGATCTTTTTTTTCTCAACAAGAAATACACAGAAACCAGAGTGAACATCCACATGAAAAGCTCCGAGAGTGACGCATCCCGAGGTCTCTCTTCCTGGATGGGCTCCAGACGCACGCCGATAACAAAAGATCAGTAGAAAGGACGACACAAGCTGAATCTGGGGTTTCAATGTGCAGCAGATGGTTGAGATAATGACCAGCTTTGGAATAAAGAGCAATCCAAAGGAGAGAACATCAAGCTGAAGGATTGGCATGGGACAAGTGTAATAAGAAAATGAGAGCGAGAGAAGGCTTTGATGGTAAGAAAAAGACACATAAATGCTGTATGAACAAACATTTTACACACACACACATACACACACACACACACACACACACACACTTGGCAAACACATGAAAGCTTTTGCTTTTCTCACAACTTCATTCATATGAAATTCAGCAAAGCTTATCAAATCATACAAATTACAAATCATACATTTGCCATGAGATTAATTAAAGGTGAATTAAAGGGGCAGTAAGCAATTTTGTCAGAATTTAGCTGAAGCTATCGGTTTTGAAATCCAAACAATTACAGATTCCTTAGGCCTAAATTACTTATGCAACCAAATATGACATTATTTGGAATGAACAGGAGGCACCCTATTCATTTGTTGGTGGTGGTGTTGTTTTAGAAAGTATTTCATAAAGGTTCACAAATTAAATTTAGTTAAATTTATTGATGTGCACTGGGAAAAATTTGCGGAAGCGGGAGTTTTTTTTTGTTTTTTTGCTTGTTTGTTTTTTTTTTTTTTTACTTGGGACAAAGAAAGACTACTCTCATTACCATGAACATAGAGTCTTAATTCATTCATCCTTAGAACCTGCCTGGTCAAGGTGCTTTAAATTAAGCTACTAGTTTGTTTATATTTTGGGAAAATTAAACGCAGGATTAAAAACAGTCCTGCACATATTTGTACTTATGCGTCTGGGGGAATAGTGGAAGGGTTCATAAAAAACGAAACGAAACAAAACAAAAAACCTTCTGGTTTAGGCCATGCCCATTTCAGGTTTAAATTCAAATACAGATACAGATAAGTGGAGCACTGAACAGATACAGATAGTCTCATTGTGTTACATTCCGAGACCAAACAGATTAAAGTATGCTGATTGAATGTTAGTGCAAGAAATTGTGCTTGCTGAATTGACAGATAAGTATAAATGCCTACTTATAGTGATTGGTTAGTCATGCAAACAATTTTTTTTTTACAGCACCTGGGGCACCACAGAGACTGGAGTGTCTCCTCTGAATGTGAGAATGTGAGTGGAACAGACCCCACCACTGATGTTAAGGATTAAATATATAATATAAAAATCCAGAGTACATGAACTAGAAAGATAGAGACAATCAAGGTATAGTGAAAAAACTGGAACAGCACTCTTGGATAGTCAGTGGAGCTTGAAAAGGCAACCTGTCTCCACCTCAATGATGAGAGCTTTGGACTGGATACGGAAACAGATTGCGCTATGTGAAAACCACGCAACACAACCAAACTACATTTCTACATTGTAAACTGTAATAATTATCCAACTGCCAAAATAAAGCTAAGCCTAATGAACGTCACATCCAGGCCTGTGAAGATAAACGATGCTTGAATGCACGTAATCAGTGTATTTACAATCCATTCTGAAATGTATATATATTTTTTCAAGGGGCTAATTTTGCACAAGTGCAGACAGGCAAGTCAGCACCAGCCGTAAGCTCTCCAGGGGATCCAGTTTGGAGATTTCACACAAATCTGCTGGCAGCGGCACAGTAAACATCCGGTGCTCCCAGACACGAGCGTTTGAGAGCAATGAGAGCCAGACACAGAGCTCTCAGACTCCTGCTCCATGTTCTACTGATGTGGATGCTGGGAAAATTCTAAAAAAGCTTGGCTGTGGCATGCAGCGCTATCATTATCTGATGAGGACTGACTCACACTCAAGTCTAATCATCTTTATATTGTCCTCTTTGTTGCTTATGCACATTTCTTCTCTAGACATCAATGGTAGAAAAATATCAGCCCACTTAGGGTGAACCCAAGATTTTATTACTGCGTATTGTCGATGAGAAAAGCCCCGAGCGGAAAATAAAGAAGCCAAATGAGTCAGTAATCACTGGATCAATACAGAAGATTCGCCACCAGTTCTGATGTCATGATCCTTCATTTATATCTTTCAATCAATAATGAAATATGCAGTATTTATGGTACTCTGTTACATAAAACATATATATATATATAGTATATTGTACAAGCTTCAACTGTCCAGTTTTGGTGAGTCTGTGCGCAGTATAGCCTCAGATTTCTTGATTGCCTCAAAATCTGACATTTTTTGAGATGATTTTCTGCTCACCATGGTTGTAAAGAGTAGTTATTTGTGTTACCATGCCCTTCCTGTCAGCTCAAACCAGTCAGGCCACTGTCCTCTCACATCTATGAAACAAGTTAGTTCCTGTTATCACATCCTGTTATCCCTCACCAGCGTCTCTTTTTTTCTCTCTCTCTTGAAGTTATAATGCAAAAAAAAAAAAAAAAAAATCAGTTTGTCATGTTACAGAGAAAATCAAAAAGCATAAAAAATCTTCTGTCCTGAAAACTTTCCTGTGTCAGAAAACTTCGAGTTACAGCTTTACCTCTGACTGGTGCAAAGTGCTGACACCGGAGACTCCTTTCATAAATGTTAAATGAATGTCTCCTTACTGAAAACTTTACCATCTCAACAATCTGCTATACAAGTCTGCTATACAAGTTCCAGTGAATGTTGTTACTATAGAAACAATAAAATATACTGTAGAACAAGTGTATTAATACCAATCAAACTCAAGCATTCAGCAGCACTGTGGCAGAATATGTATATATATGTAAATATACTGTGTATATATATATATATATATATATATATATATATATATA
>CM075019.1:4474365-4487168 GCA_037576675.1 Pangasius sanitwongsei
TATATATATACATACACTGATCAGCCATTCAGCCATAACATCAAAACCAGGTGACAGGTGACGTAAATATCATTGATTATCTCCTTACAGTGGCACCTGTCATGGGGCGGGATATATTAGGCAGCAATTAAACAGTCAGTTCTAAATGTTGATGTGTTGGAAGCAGGAAAAATGGGCAAGCATATGGATCTAAGCGGCCAAATTGTGATGGCTAGACGACTTGGTCAGAGCATCTCCAAAACAGCAGGTCTTGTGGGGTGTTCCCGGTATGCGGTGGTGAGTACCTACCAAAAGTGGTCCAAGGAAGGACAACCGGTGAACACAGGGTCATGGGCACCTGATGCTTAGTGATGCATGTGGGGAGCGAAGGCGAGTCCGTCTGGTCCCGTCCGACGGAAGAGTTACTATAGCTCAAATTGCTGAAAAAGTTACAGCTGGCTATGATAGAAAGAACACACAGTGCATCACAGCTTGCTGTGTATGGGGCTGTGTAGCTGCAGATCAGTGCATTATATATGATATATATATATAATTACACAGCCTTCACAAGTGCCAAAATTATTTTTGAGAAAGTTGAAAAATGAAAATCCTGTACATATTTTAGGTTTCATTCCCCAGTTTTGGTTGCTTCCGGCTAAAATAATTATAAGTCCATCAACTGTTAACCTTCTACCGTATTGCTTTGGCCTAAGGGTGTGCAGAAACTCTTGAGTATAATTATCAGCTGGTTCTGAGAAATGTAATATATCACATCCAAGCCACACCACGGCGCATCCTCTATCTCTAACCCGTTAGATCTGCTGAACCTGCACTCCAACTCCCACCACAATGAATCCAAAACTGACACCAAAATGTGAATTTATAGACTCGGCAATGAGATCCCGGGGGAAAGAATGAATTAGGAAGAAAATGCGCTGGCAGTGTGCAGAATAAGAATGAGCATACGATGGTCATCTGGTATTGATGCAGCAGATCTCCTACATGGACTAGGACCTAGATTCTAATTAATCTTAATCAGTTTGACAGCTGTAAGGTTGAATTCAGTTATTATGGGACATCAGATTATAAAGGTCTTAGTTATATTCAGTGGAAGATTTAATAACATGACTGCTTTAAGATTTAAGGCCTAAAGAAAGAAAAGGTTAAACCTAGAATGCTAAAGCTTTCTTTGTTTTTTTTTTTTTTTACCTCCAGGGGAACTTCTATGTATATCCCTACCAGAGACGGTTCCAAGGAGAACCCATTTAGGAACTGAGATCAGAAGAATACTGTTTAATATAACTTGAAGACCCATACCTGGAGTATTAAGGTGGAGGTCTGAGGTTCATCCTGACAATTCAATTTCTTCATACATTATGTTTTCACTGCCTCTGACAAGATAGAAATGACATCATGTGGATAAAGCAATGTAGTTTCCAATGCGCTCTGGCAGTGGGCTCGTGGCGCTTCCTCCACCCGGCCGCTGGAGGAGACAGTGATTTATGGCGTGGTGCAACGTGGCGGCGGAGGAAAAAAGTTTTAACTGATGCTTGCAAGATTCACTAATGAACTGCAAGCTGGCAGATGAATTTTGGGGGGGAAATGGGTCGTGGGCAAGTGGGATGAACAGAGGAACAGCAGATGGAGCTTTCTTACTGAGCTCTTTTTTCTCCGCCATCGTATCCTTGGAAACAGCGTGGGCAAATGGCAGATGCTCTCCCATCGTGGTGACAAACATTTATAAGAATCACAGCTCGCTATGCAACATATCAGCACGCTTTCGTATGGCTCACAGTAATGGCCGTGCTCGGGTGATGGATTATTTTCTGAATGTCAAACTAAATGAACGCGGCGTCGCCGAATGCATTGGATGCTCATGGTTGCACTTGCTATTCCATATTGTAATGGACAGTGTAAAAGCCTTTTAAGCTTTTTTTCCCCCTTTCTTTCCTGGCAAAGGAGGTGACTTAACTGATGAAAGTCCACTCAGCCAGAAAGAACTGCTCATGTGCAAATAAATCACTTCTTTTAATCGTTTTAATGGCACCGCCTGTGCTTGGTAACAGATCCGTCCTGATATCAGTGTAATTCATGGTGTATTCTGTATTCTCATTACTACTGCAAGGCGAGAGGTGTAACTCAAAATCTTGCCTTCTTCAGGAAACATCAGCTAAGACATACGGAAATCTCAGACCTATATCACCTGAGGGGCTGCACACATAAAAATGAAGTAGATGTTGAAAGTGAGGACATATATATCATAACCTTTGTATATTACTGTAGTCTGTGTATACTTTATGTTATTTGGACTGTTCATTTTTCCTTGCTGGTCTATTAAGTATATCTGTCTATTTGAGGAGTAAACACAGTGCCGTTATCTGTATCTGTATTTGTTTAGTTCTCCAAATACTCCTATCTTTAGATAACCGATTTCCCAAAATATAAACAAACATATAGCCTAATTTAAACCACTGAACATGAACGTGGTCTTGTTTTTGTCCGGCAAGCTTCATATCTGGCTGCTCAGTCACACCTGCATGAGATCTTAGTCCCGATGAGCACCTCTAGTATCACACAGATGCTCTGGGAACCTTTCTAAGTTAAAAGAAAAGAAAAAAAAATAATAGCGTGCCTGTATTTATATCCATTTAGAATGCATTATATGTGCACTACAAATAATGCATTCGTATTCGGTTACATCCATGCTATCAATCTATCTATCATACATAACCCCAGCGTACATAAGCCCTGATGTTTCTTTCTTCCTTCTTCCACTTTTTATGCAAATGAGCCCGGGCCTTCATCATTGAAACTGTTAAAGTGCTTATTGTGCTTATCAATTAGGCAGTATCTCTGGAGTGCCGAGGCAGATGGGAATACAGCTGTGCGAGAGTCGGAAAAACAATCCGTGCCATTATTGAGGTTAATATCCAGGGCAAGGGGGAAAAACTCTTAGCTCTCTCACCCCAACTCGCTTCTCCATCTTCACCCGGCACTGCAGTAATCTAATACAACCCACTCATGCAGGGCGAGACGAAGAAGCCTGGCAAGATAAACATGTTCCATTAAAAAGACATGTTTTCTTTTTTTCCCAGCATGTCTCTCTTGTCAAAAGTGAGAAAACAGAGAGTTGTAGAGACTTCACTGTTTATTTGCTTTGCCGTAGGAGATTGATTATAATGCAGCTCGCAGGCAGAGCGAAGGCAATGTAGGTATTCTGTTCCGAGCCCAAGAACGAGCCTGGTCAGCCTCATTACGAATGCGCAGGGAACGATTTCCTTTAAGCTGAATTTTGATTACAGCACCACAGACGACCGTGCAGAATTTTTGATAAGACATCTCGAGAGCACAGGTATTCACAATCTCACGTCTTAGCAAAAGGTCAGCCCCGCTGAGCCGTTCCACATTTTGTTTTAAATTGCACGTGAAGCAATACTTTCCAATGAAAGGCTTTATCAAAGAGTTGCCATCCTGCTTAAATACAAATCAAACGAACCCAAAATCAAATTTGGGGATTTATTTTGCGGTGAGTCACTCAAACTTCAGGGCAAAGCAACTCGTTCTTGAATGTCCTCTCTCAACCATTTTTTTTTTTTTTTTTTGCTAGGGCCATGAGTTACAGCGCATTATTTCATTTCTGTTTTATGACCTTAATTTCTTGTGGCTGAATAATGAATTGTGCAGGTAGCTGTCACTGTCACATTAATTTGGTTCTGAGGCGATGTTAGATCACTCCAGAAGGTGTGTGTTCTGCTGTCAGCCGATGAATGCTCTCTAAGGAGGTATTAAGTGGAGCCACCAATCAAATGTACGGCTTATGGGATATGCAGAACGGGGCAGTTATTTTGCAGTCTGCCTGTATGAATTAGTGAGCCAACTCATGCCTTGTGTCATGTATAATAGATTTGTACACAATAGGTACATTATAGCATGAAAAAGTTTGCAAATATTGAATCGAGACTCATTCCATAAGCCATCATAGCATTTTTGGATGATCTTTCATCATTCATTTCTCTCCATCACTTTGCTCCATGCCTTGGATCTCTTGGCAAGAATCTGCACGCTAAGACAGCCAAGCCTTCTCCACATGACGGACTGCTGTGTAAATCTGCAAACTGGCTTTGTGAGCAAACCCGATAAGGCTTGAGGACGGATCAGGCTAATTTTACCAGCGCCAGCTCGGTCCATCCCTTGAGTGTGGCCACCGAGAAGTTCTGCGGCTTTTCATCTTTAGGAGGATCATGGACTGCTGGAGACAGGCCTGCTTATGCTAAGCTAGGTGTCAGGAGAATATCTGAGCTACAGATGGCATCCTGGAGGAAGCTTAACGCCATCAATACACTTTGGTCACAATGACAGTGCTTCATGCTTAATATAGCTAGCAAATGCAACACATTTGCTAGTTACACTATACGGGCCGTACTCAGTGTTCACACGTAGTGAGAATTTAATAGAAAAGTTGTGCACAGTGTTATTCAGACCTCAAACATAACTACAGATATATAATTGTTATTCAGAGAGTTGTGCCTCAAACAGATACGTGTCTTAGTTGGACCTTGGATGCTACATCAAGTGCTATTTTTTTTTTTAAAAAGTGTCGAATAATGAAGATGTTAAATTATACCTAATTTACAGTGTTTAATGTGATAACTAGAACTATTCAACACACCAGGCTCTTATTAGATGTTTATGTCAATGCTTGCCATCTCCTCAGTCATACATCTCATTCACCTCATTCTATTAGTCTTTTTTATATTTCACTTTTAAATGGTCTCCTGCTTTTATGTTACATTGAATTACATTTGACAGCAAAGAAAAAAACTTGATTGCCTTATTCAGTCCACATTTCTATCCCTGAGATTCTTCAGGCTTAAGGGCAAGTATTTGTTTATAAAGGTGCTGGCTATTGAAAAACCCAGTTTCTGATATTTCTACTTAAGAAAAATCTGGCAACCTCAGAAGCATTAAGTACATGCAGGTATTTTGCATAATCTGAATGGGGAGCCTGGAAAATTGACTTAACTATGTGCGTAACCCAAGTCTGAATATGTGTAAATACTGACGCAACTTCTGGGCTTGACAAGTTGCGGACCTTGGATAACGCTAGCATAAACACTGTAGCATATACAAGTATACGAGGCTTGGTAGTCATCCTTAAAGAAACCGCCCCCGTCGATTTCACTTCTCACACTTCTTAATGATAGCGAAGGCAAAAGTTCATTCCCGATCACATTATATCCTCACTTCTCCTTATGGGTTCAAGACTTGTTGCCAGTTAGCAGCAAAAGATTAGGAAAGATCAGCAGGTTCTAAGAGCATCTTAATCAGGTTTGCAAGCTCCAAGCTTTGATAAGAGCTTATCAGGGACCCAAAGATGATTAGCAAGGCCCCACCAGACCTGCTCAGAGACAAAGCTGATTAGCATTGATGATTTCATTCATGTTTACAAGCTTTAATTACTTATGCTGCCTATACATATTGGCTTAATTTAGTCCTAGACATGTTTAGATTACAATTGACAGATCTACCAGGTGGATTACCTAGCTAGATTAATGGGTTAATGTTAATGGGTGCACAGATGTTGCATAATAGAATTTTATCATGGACCTCCAAATTATCAGAGCCTTTTTTTTTTACGATCACTTAAACTCATCATTCAGTTTTCAGATTACCATCTACAAGGGTTGGAAGATTGTGTTCATTAAAACCTCAAAGGAGTCACCCTCGGGCCTGGCGCATCTAATCAAACTGAGAAATTCGTTGCACGCATCTCCAAGGCGACTGACTGAATGCAGTAATTATGCAAGTCCAGGAACAGGCGTGTGCGGTGGAGATGGGAGACAGCACACACTCCGATAAGGACTCAGGCCAACTCTCCAATTACAGCAAATTAGTCTGACCACAGTAAAACCTGTACTCCAAACAACAGGCTGCCATCCCTGACACATTGCTTTTAGCAGCTCCTATTAGTGTAGTCTGTAATGAATAAACTGTTGTGACAGAGAGGGCGGACGGCATAAAATTACTCTTAGCTATTCTGAACGACGCTTTGTGGAGACGGAATGCTCAAGCTGATTTGTCCACACCCTGGTGGCCGTCCACTGGTGGGGATCTCTGTCAAAACTTGGAGAAATAATTACGCTGCCTCGGTTTTGAAATACAACAACCTTGAGCCACGACCTGAAAGAGTCATTAAACTTTTAAAGTGGTCCACTTAGGCCAAATCCTGACCACTGGATACATTTGAGAGGAAATGACATTGCACGTCAAAGAATATAAATTATAGAAGAAGCCCATTTTCTGCTTCAATGGGGAGGGGACAGAATCAATAAAAATTACACCTGGAATCAATATTTCCTGTATATATAACACGTATGGATAATACTCTTAATATTTTACTTATTGACTGATCTGATTAAGATTTTGTGGTTTTTAAAAAAAAGCGGATACAATTAATGGTCCTCATTTATCAAGCTGGATATATTCGTAAATTGTTTGCAGGAGCATTTACACAAGAAATTTGGTTCATAAATATCCAGTCCAAAAAAAAAATAATTCCTACATTAGCTCCCGAGTTGATGTAAATTTACCTAAAATGTGATCCTCAATTTATGGGTTTCAAATCGTATAATTGACAATGACTTACTGCAAATTTATAAACAAATTACACTGCCATGTGTTAATCACTTATTAATTTCAATTGCATACATAAATTAAGGGAAAATTTTTGTGAAATTCAGAATTCTGTTCTTGGTTGGCAGGAGTGGAAACTGATGTGGCCTTTTGCAGTCCACCTTAAACTTCAATGCATTCTGAGATGCTTTTCAGCTCACCATGGTTGTAAAGAGTGGTTATTGGAGTTACTGTAGCCCTCCTGTCAGCTCAAACCAATCTGGCCATTTTCCTCTCATCTCTCTCAGCAATCGTGTATTTCTGTTCACTCACTTGATTTTTGTTTTGCTTTTTTCACAGTTCCGTGTACGAACACTGTTTAGCTCTAGACAGTACTGTGTGCGAAAATCCCAGGAAATCAGCCGTTTCTAAAATATTCAAACCAGCCCGTCTTGACATCACTCAAACATGCCATGGTCAAAGTTACTGAGATCACATTTTTTTCGACATTCTGATGTTTGATGTGAACATTAAGTGAAGATCTGCAACATTATTGCTGATTGGTTAATTGCATGAATGAGCAGATGTACAGGTGTTAAGATTAAGGTTAGATTTAGGTGTTTAGGTGTAGGTATAGAATTAATTAGCTCGTATTAATAATTATGTCAATGGATTGTCCTTACAAGAACAGTAAGACAAATGTGTGTATATACAGTATACAGTGTATGTGTGTGTATATTTGTGTGTGAGAGGGGATTAGTGGGAGAAGAGAGGTGGCAGAAGGAGCAGCAGGACATCAGTATTACCTCCTACAATATTTTACTTCTCAAGGTCACATTCTTTTTGATAGAAAAATAAGCATACAGTCTCCATATTCTTATATTAGGATTGATTTTTAAAAGGAAATGTCCAAATCAGAAGTATCAATAAGTATCAATCCATACATCCCTGATTCTAGTGGTGCATTCAATCTATCACAAACACACAATCCGCTCGATGCTTAAGTGGTAAGTCATGAGAACACTGATGGAAGGCAAATTAGCATAAGTTTGCTTATGAATGCGGCTAGCACGTTCCAGTTAAGACATGATTTAGGAACAATGTAAAGACAAGGTGATACTGGAAGTGAGTCGAATTTGTTAGGAATATTAACATTTTCCTCAGAAATGTATGTGCTAGTAAGAAAAGAGGCTTTTTGGCTTGATTTATAATATACTTCGCACTTAGCATACATCAAATTGGACTGCCTTTGGTTCTGCCATGTTAGATCACAATTCAGAATCATCAAATAAATTAGACTTCCGGAATTATGATAATATGCCAAGATTGAGTTGTGGATACTTTTCTTGTGAACAAATGAAGCTAGCATATGAACAGGAACCTTATTTTTGCAATGTCACAGCTTAATCTTCTTTAACGGAGCAGTAGAGAGTTTTAGAAAGCCCATAAATGGTTCTCTAGCAACTAAATCCGTCACCTCACAGCCTCTCAAAATATGCTTTTTTTATTAAATATTTCATGTTTTTAATCTAGCATATTACATAATTGAATAGGTCATGTCCATAGATCAGAGTAAATCTCATATGCTGTCAATAATGCTGTGTTTAGAAAGAGGTTTAATCTGAAATGATCCTCCTGACCCTCAGGGCAAAGCTTATAATGCTTTTCCAAAAAAAGGGGAGCTTAAGGTCAGTTAACCCATTAATGATCCAGTGGTTGTTGGAATCACTACCCACCAATCAATCAGAGCATGGGATGCAATCTCAAAGCATACCAAAATGAATATCCTGAGAAAAAAAAGAGATGAAATGCAGATGAAATTTGAACAAATGGACAGTTGATAATTTATAGAATAGCACTTGATCCAGCACATCTTATTGCTTGCATTTCTTTACACTCATGCACACAACGTAATCACAAGATAGTAATTCATGGTCATAATCATAATGTGAATATGGGATGTACATTATTTTATTGTGTATTTATTTCGCCATTTTGTTCCAATTAATAAAATAATGCCAATGATTTGTGATGTGATGCGCTCGTCTGTAAAGAAAATGCATCATATGGTTTGAAAGATAACCTGACCAAGCATTTAAGGAAGTGTTGTTCATAATTTCATCCATAATCCTTGAGAGAAGTGATGTCTCTGATTAAGATGCTGTCTCCGTAACCTTTTTTTGTGCACTATAAAGAGAGGATACTACTAATGAATTTATTAATTAAGTAATTACTACAAATGCCACTGTAGGTATTGTTTGTGCGTATTTACAGCCCAAAATATAAATTTCAAAATATTAATGACTGCTCCTTGGTCAAGCCAATATCGCTCAAGAAAAAGTCTGATGCCTGAATACCGATGCACACAATTTCATTAAATTAAATTCTCACTGCACACGCTTAACTCAACTCTAAATGTGACCCTATGAGAGACACAATAGAATTCAGTGCATGCCTTTTTCTCTTCACAAGCCAATTGTTCTCAGCCCATTCTTTCGCTGCTACAAGCCTGACATGGAATTAGGGGGGGGGAAAAATGACCAATGTCATCATCAGTTAAAATTAATGCAAGGCCTCTGTCCAAACATGGCTTGTCAGTATCACAACAATCAATGGAAATGACATTACGTTAGCCATGGTGCTTCTCCAGGGGACTGTAATTTGAAGTGATCATGATCTTGACTGATGTTTGCGTGGACTGTATCTGAAGGCCATTGATGATAGGTGGCTACGCCCTGGAGGATTCTCATGTAATTGTTCCCTGCACTCTTCTGCCCTATTGCTATCACTATTTCCATCATCATCTATTAAAAGCAGTAAATCATAATTTGTGCAACACTACTTTTTTTTTTTTATATGAAATCTAATGGGGAGTATATTGCTGTTTCTGTTGCTATAGCAGCTGATTTGTACTTGAGCTTTTTTCATTTAAAAACGGTCTGGGAGAGTCTATTTCTCACATATTACACCCATTTTTTTGCAAAAAAAAAAAACAAAATGAATTTGGCAAGCATATAGTATAATACATGACCCTGCTTTTTCTCGGCCTAACAGTCCTTAATGCACTTCCATTTATTTACTCTGACATGCTAATGCATGGGTATTAATACTGTATCATATATCAGGTGACACAATCATATTCCCGGGCTTTTGTCATTGTCAAGTCGAAGGCACATTACTATTCACAAGAGGTAGATCTCTGCCTAGTGTAATCATGTCAAGCCGACAGTGGATACACTCCAAGAGGAATGTTATGTTTTAATTAAGGATACTTTAACTCGGTCAGACGGCAAAGAAAAAATACGAAGCGTAATTCTTCAAATCTCTGACTACATTACAGGGATTAGAGTGCAAAGTGTGAAAATAAAATTAGCAGAATAAAAAAATAATGGAAATGTTTGTTGAGATGCAAAAGTGTTTGATGTCAACACCGAAGCTGATTATGATTTCATTATTCATTAGCACAGCCTAAGTCGTAAATCTGTGGAGGATTTGTAAGCATCTTTCCCTGTCTGTTTATCGACTAATGTCACCTTTGGCTAATTTTATTTATCACTCATTAAACCATGACCATTCAATAATGACTCATTCGCGAGTTCGATCTGGTGCAGCATTTCCGGATGCATGCAGGATTTATGGAGTCATGTATTTAGCTTGTCAGAAAACTGACTCATTATTCAGTCACGGTTGCACTGTTGACTTCTCAACTGGAGCAGAAGTGGAACAAACAGCAAAATGATCTCTCCAGTGACCCTGAATATGGCGCTCTTTCTGCACCGCTGAAGGATTGTAGAGAACTCACAAGTTCCAGTGTCCTCTCCGTCATTGGTAGCGCCAACCTCCTCATTCCTCTGGCAGCAGGTCAATAATTCACAGAGAGGGAGGCGCACCTGAGTCCCAAGTGAGTCTGCCCAAAAAAGGAGCCTGAGGAGGGGGGACGTCCTATCACCACTTCCACACCAGGTGATGGATTCTGAGGTGTGAATGCAACCTGGGGGGAACCGTCAAAAAAAAAAAGGTGACCTTCACATCCCAGAGGCCTCAGTCATACTCCTCACTGATAGACTCCCAGTGGAGGAGACTGTTGGAAAAAAGAGAGAACTCTTTGTTTGTTTGTACCGAGCAGTGATGCTCGGTATGCGACAGACCTCAGCGACCTTCAACTGTGCAAGACAACCAATCATCCTTTTGCTCAACGTCTCCACAGGGGGATTTCATGCGATGTTGTCTGAGACATCACAAAGTACAATTCCCTTTGTTCGAAGTGCTGCAAGACAACTCTTTGCTAACTAGACGCTGCGAATGAATCCAATCTAATCTTAAGTCTCGGAGCACTTGATTGACAATATTAATGTCCCTGCAGTATAGATTTATGCTTTTTAATTATGCTGATGTTGAGAGATAATTTGTAGGGCTCTCTGCCTGACTCCCAAACCTCCCCTTCTGCCTCCGCTCATCTGACACTCGCTTGGCACCGAGCGTGTCTTCATTGCACCTCATTGTGCGAGTGCTGAGAACCGTTTGTTTGTACATAAGCTGATTTATGAGGGGGGAAAAAAAACCCCACTGGGAGGGGCAGTGTTTCACTCCATAAGCGTCGTTTTCTGAGCACTTACTTTGATCACTTCTCACGCATACATAAACATTCATCCGCCGTGACAGCATGTTAACAGATCAGTTTGGACGCATTATACGCGTCGGAAGTGATACTCAGAAACGACACAATAAAACAATCATCTGCCTACACTCAGCTCGGTGATGACTGGTCCCAAAAATTGTCAAACAAACTACACTAATTGTGCCCCATCTGCCTGCAACGGTGGTTTTTGTGCTGAACTGAAAGCAAACCCACCAGCTCTGGCTTCCCCTGATACACGGTGCCATCCCTGCTGGCGAGGTGGCATCTGCAGCGCTCCAGGCAGGATGGTGGGTAGAGGAGTAGGTCTGCTGGCCCTGCTGTCTCCCTCAGCCGTGTTTTTCAGACCCGGATCTATCCTCCCCCTCGAGGCTGCAGACCAGTGGAGCGTGTAAGAAGCAGGCGGACTCCTGGACAAGACCCAGAGAGCCAGGTGAAGGATCTGATGGGGGCCCAGGCAGCGTTCAGGAAAAACAGGAACGGCACCATGTCTCTAAAACCCCCTCCAACTGTTGATGTGTCTTAATAACAGCGCACGTCAGCTGGCGTCAGTAAACCGACGCACTCAAGTGTACAGCTCCAGTCTGGTGTGTTTGGGGCCTCAAACTGAGTCGGGCACCAATTGACTTGTTTTTTTTTTTTTTTTTTGCTTTTGTTCAAAAATTAGGCTTGCCGGATGAGCTTTGTGTTGGAGGAAAGCATGGCCATGAGAGGCTGGATGGAGAAAGTTGGTTTGGTGGCAGCTGTGCCAAAATACACCAAGGACTGTACACAGTAGGGCCTTTTAATAAAATGCCATGTGGAGGAGACACCATTAATAATACAAATGTGGGTGCTTTTCCGTGCTTTAAAATTTGTTTTGAAAAGCAATCATGAAAATTTGATTTGCAACTACACAGGAGCATTACAAAGTCACTTAAACTTGAGGAGCACATTTTGTTTATATTAGATAATAAATTGTTCAACATGGCTTTTCTGCAAAAACAAGGCACTACACTTTTACCCTCCTTGAGAAGTCTATGAATATGCAAATTGAAAACGCTTCCCACCCTACACACACACCTGCCCCACATTAACTAATTAGTCAAGCCAATGCAAGTTTGGAGAGACGTGATCGTATCCAGATATATTAAATCTACTACTTAATAATAATAATAATAATAATAATAATAATATCATGTAGAGACAGATGCTTCTTCTTCTTCTTCTTATTATTATTATTATTATTATTTTTATTATTACTACAAGAATCAGCAAGAAGAATACTGAAGTTAATCAAAAAAAAAACAAAAAAACCCACAGCCTTTCATGTTACAGCGTGTCATGAAACTCCCTGTCCCTAAGACTTCCTATTGCAGAAAACTGTACTTACCTTTACAAAGCGCTGACACTGGAGACTCCTTCCACAAATGTTAAACAAACATCACGTTAGAGAAAACCTCACCTCTTCAATTCCAAAACCCATTTATGTAGCTCGTCTTCCATACAAGTCTGTTGTTTACTACACTGCCCTCCAAAAGTTTGGAAACGCCTGAACAAAATAGGGTTTTTGGGCAATATCAGCATAAATCCTCTT
>CM075019.1:4492107-4517268 GCA_037576675.1 Pangasius sanitwongsei
AAGGAAAAACTCCCTGAGACAATATGAGGAAGAAACCTTGAGAGGAACCAGACTCAAAAGGGAACCCATCCTCATCTAGGTGACACCGGATAGTGCGATTATAAATAATTGCCTATAACTGTATACTACATGGTCAAAAAGTGCAATTGTGTAACCAGGAAATTCATTAGAGTTTTCACATGAACTCTGTTTTCTTGAAGTTATCAACTGTTCACTGATGGAGACTTTAGAGACTCCTAAAACTATCAACGCAATTGTAATCCTAAGCCATCATAGCAAAACCGTTCATATCAATTGCAGTCCAAAGCCATCTTTGTGGGTTCTAAGTGGTACCATCCACCGTAATCTCATGTAACTTTAAGCTGTCCATATGGGGCCATCCTCAGCAGCAGTGAGTGGTTTCCAAGTGATCAGAGCTCCAACCAGAAGTAGGGCATTAGGCTGGATCAGGCAGGTCCGGAGAGCAGAAGGAGTCAGGATCACTGATATCTCAGGAGTAGCATATGTAGAGAGAGAGAAAGGGAGAGAGAGAAACAGGGACTCTGGCAAGACTAGCTATGACAGCATAACTAAAAGGGACAGCCAGAAAGTAACACAGACATGAGGGCGCCCTGAGACATAAAGCGGCCAGCCACTCCACCATCAACAAACCCTGAGTAAACGCGTGAGAGTGGGGGGACGACAGCATCCAAACATCCCAGTTCACCACAACACTCTATGCCTGTGAACCCTCTAGATCTGCTCCTTTACTTAAGAAAAAACTATTCACAAAAGGCTTGACTAAACAAATGAACACTAATTGGAAGTCTGTTCCATAACTTGCTTGCTGTCTTCATTTCCATTCAAGGGAATGCAAACTTAGAAACTACTCCAAACTAACATGTAATGCAAACCTATGGAAAGTTGTTGAGACATAAATAAGCATTTATATGAAAATGTAATTTTGCAAAATGCCACCAACTGACACTTAAGTACAAAAGTGCCTCGGTTTCTATGGAGTTCAACAACTTCCTTCAGAAGTGAACTTCAAGCCAATGGGTGTTCTGTTTATTTTCTCTGTACAGGAAAACATGTTGAAACTTTTGTCCAAAGTAATTGCACATTTGCTACATGTTGTATGTTTAAAAAAAAAAAAAAAGCTCCTGTTTCATTGTATCTCAGTTGCCAAATGGACAGACTGCTTTTTGATGAACTGCTTGTTATTCGATACAGTAGCATATTGATCGTCCTCTATTTATTCCCTTACGGCGATCCTGCAGAATCTCAATGCAACCCAACATATGTTCGCTCCCTTTTTTCCCCCATCTCTGGCATCTGGGTGTGCTTTTATAGACATCTTAATGGAGTTATTTATGGAAGAAATAAAAATGTTACAGGTCATCAGCACCCACCCCCGGCATGCCCCTACCTTCTAGAGTCTGTGCAATGGCACGTGTACTTCAGAGCCATTAAAATCACCATCCTTTAGAATACTGGGAAGGATGGTGCTCGGTGGGGGGGGAGCGGGGGTTTAATGGATTGCGAAAGACGTGACACATAGAGCTTGCCATCTTAAATAGAGTACATTTAGAGATGGACTCGGGTTGAGCAAATGAGCAGAGCCGAGTAAAATGGGATTTGTAATCTGCCGCTATACTGAAGTGGTGTTAATGTCTTGTACGTTGTTCTAGCTCATTGATGTACTGTATTCAACGATATTAGACACCGAAGTATAGGAAGTGGTCCAGCTGCTTTAGAGTCCATCCAGTGAGACGTGCAATTAAGACCTGCACGCATCCATCTGTCACATAGCCATAAAAATCACAAAATCTACTGGCGAGAAAGCGCACACATTGTCTTTCTGGGATTTTAGCTTCAGACCTTGCAGGCTTTTATAACACCACAATTTTCATATTAAAGCGACAACAAGCAGAGCTTAACTGGGGGAAAACACTCCAGTGCATATTTGTCATGTAAAAAAAAAAGGTTTCTTTTGTTTCTTTCTCATTTCATATTTCACTGTTTCAAATAATTAATCTTAAGTAGCAACAACAACATAAATAAGCTTACATGAGCTGTTGTGTGTGTGATGAATTGAGTTGGCAAAGATCCTTGCTGCGACCAACCTTGCCATCACCCAAACTGACAGACTGTATACTTTATTTTTTCCCCCTCTCTCTCTCTCTCAGTCTCTTTTCTAAATCACAAACCGTTTTATGAAACATAGACAGCTTGTGTTGTGTCAGACATAGATGATATCTCCATCTAATAACACAAAGAGCTTTTTTATTCCTCCATCTTTGGGATTTGTGGCACATGATTGGCTGTTGGCTGTTTAGCCTAGTTAGCTTTGCAGATAAAATTAAACTGCCCATGACATGATTTATGGGTGTAATTTTGCACAGCAGGCCCATATCTGGTGGCAGCCGCCGCGCTCCGTGTGTCAGTGTGTGTGCATGTGTGTGACAAGAGAAAGAGGCAGTGCCAACTCTGCTGTACAGAATCTGGTGGGAAATGGAGGCAAAAAAAAGTTGACGCAAAAAGGAAATTGGTGCTTAATTACTCTGATTAAAGGATAATACACAACAAAAGAATATCAGGCAGTAACGGATTAGTGGCGTGAGAAAAATAAAATGGCCAAACCTAGCAATAGAAGCAGTACCATAGAAACACAACAGCGAATTCAGAAACATATGACAGCAAAACCAAAAACACAACAGCAAATTACAAAACGCAAGGGAAAAGCCAAAAACGCAACAGCAAATTCAGAAACGTGACAGCAAAAAAACAAACAAACGAACAAAAAAGATGACAGCAAATTTGGAAACAGGACAGCCAAACCAAAAAAATCAACAGTTGCAATCCTCAGTTATGTGACTTTGGTATTATCCACTATGTGTACTTAGAGATCAAGTATGTATTAAGCATGTTAATTTTGATTATAGAACCAATTTGCGTTGTCGTTCATATGATTGTTTGTTTTAATTATATGTTCTTACCCAATTATTCTGTCATGTTTTCTACTATGCTGCTTCTCGAGCTTTGTTCATTGCTGAGGTGTTGTTTTATTTGCAATAATGTTTTTATACTCGTCGTATAATTTAATTAAAAATCATTGGAGTGAAATGAGCAGCTCTTTCATTCATCTCCATACCACTATATCTTCATTCGACTGCTAGGGCTGCTTGTACATCGTGTGCATTCTTGATTGGCCAATTCTGGCATGAATGAGCAGAAAAAAGTTGTACCTGAACTCGGTTGATGGAACTCACTGAGCCTGGATTGGCCTGTTACGCTAAATCAAGCAAGTCTATTTACAATAAGTCCCACTGTTGTTAACTCGCTACGTGAAATACGCCTCAGATCTAAAAACAGAAGAGCAAATTCATAAACATAACAGTAACACCAAAAACAGAATAGCAAATTTCGAAACACGACAGCAAATCCAAAAACACAACAGCAAATTCGTAAACACGACAGCAAATCCGATAACACAACAGCACGACAAAAATCAGAACACAAATTTGGAAACACGACAGCAAATCCAAAAACACGACAGCGATTTCATAAACTTCACAGCAAAACTGAAAACAGAATAGCAGTACTCAAAACAACAGCAAAACAACTACACAACAGCAATTTCAGAAACAACATCAAAAGCAGAGACGCAACAACGAATTTGTAAACATCACAGCAAAACCGAAACCACAACAGAATTTGAAAACATGATAGCAAAACCAAAAACACAACAGCACGACTAAAAACACAACAGCAAATTCATAACCCTGACAGCAAATCCAAAAACACAAAAACATTAAAACAGAAAGGACAGGTCCTTATTGAACATCACATGCATGCTGCTGATTGGACACAATGTATGATTATCTAGTTAGCCTATAGCAAAAAATAATTTAATACAAAGTTACTTATTATAATGAAGAATAACACTTTCATCATTTATGTGGCTTTTCGGGGGTTTGCAAACTCGTATTACATTTTTTTCCATTGGTACACATATTTCTCAATACTGAGTTCAGTTATGTGAAAACTCTTCACACAATCCCCTTTCCCAGCATGCAGCTCAGCACATCACATCCAAAATGTGCTGAAACTACCAAAGCACTTCATACACGCCTCAAAATCAACTCCTTCTACCAGAACACTAGCAAAGGAGTTCTCTCTCCACAAGACCCCTTTATTATTCACAGCCCAGTGACCTGAAAAACACTGACTCTAGGTAACATTACACGATGATATGTTATAGGAACGTATAAGAAATTATGCAATATACCTCAGGGTGCTTTAATTTGGTTTTGTTGGAGGTGTGTGTTTTTTCTTCTTGTTGGATTATCGGTGAGAAAAGAATTCATGAATTTTGAAAGACGAGGTTATGCAATGCCTTGTGTGTCAAATCAATGATAACCGATCCACAGTTCAGTCCGCATAGCCCGCCGTTGGTGTAACTGTGTGAAGAGTACTGAAAAAGTACAGAAAAACTTTTGAAAAAGTCAGTATTGATGAACGCATGTAACTAATTGTTAAATATGAATTCATATGAATTCCCTTGCTACAAATAAGCATGAGTAAAAGCATCAGTAGATACATTTAGGCTCATATTTCCTCTTACTCTAAAGTCCTCCAGCTCTCAGACTGACACTTGCTGCAGCCAATCAGCAACGAGCATGTGATGTTCAGTAAGGACCTACCCCTTCAGTTTTGAGTTAATGTTGATGTGTTTATGGTTAATCAATATGTTTTTGGTTTTGCTGTTGTGATTTTAGTTTTATTGTTGTGCTTTCTGATTTGCTGTTGTGTTTTTGGTTTTGGTTTTGACATGTTTTTGGTTTTGCTGTTGTGTTCATGTTTTTTTTTTTTGGTTTTGTTTTACTGTTTTTAGCTTGTCAGTAGGTTTTTGGCTTGGTTGTGTTTGGATTTTGCTGTTGTGTTTTTAGTTTTGTTGTTGTTGGATTTGAGTCTGTGTTTTTGCTTTGTCAATATGTTTTTGGTTTTGCTGTTGTGTTTTATGATTTGTTCTTGTGGGTTTTTTTGTGTTTCTTAATTTATTTTTGGTCTTGCTGTTGTTTTTGGTCTGTCAATATGTTTTTGGTTTTATTTGCTGTTGTGTTTTTGAATTTACTGTGTTTTTGGCTTTGCTTGTGTGTTTTATGATTTGAGGTCGTGTTTTTTATTTGTTTGTTTGTTAATGCATTTTTGTTTTGCTGTTGTGCTTTTGAATTTGCTGTTGTGTTTTTGTTTTGCTGTTGTGTTTATGAATTTGCTGTTGTGTTTTTGTTTTGCTGTTGTGTTTATGAATTTGCTGTAGTGTTTTTGTTTTGCTGTTGTGTTTATGAATCTGCTGTAGTGTTTCTGTTTTGCTGTGATGTTTTTGGTTTTGCTGTAGTGTTTTTGTTTTGCTGTTGTGTTTATGAATTTGCTGTGATTTTTTTGATTTTGCTGTTGTCTTTATGAATTTGCTGTTGTGTTTGTGGTTTTGCTGTCTTTTCAGTCATTTCTGTGTCACCGTAAAGTGGGCTATTTATTTATTTATATAAAATATTCATGTTGGAGAAAATCACCAACTGATGGTGTTTGATAGTGCTATGATATGTGATTTGCTTGAGCTTCCCCTAAAGACACATTAATCATTAATAATCAGAATTCCTCAGTGCTGCAGGTTGAGGAGGCGAAAATGACTATTGACAAACTGTCACCTGTCACAAGCTCTCAGCCTTCAAAGTCACCCATCAATCAGCGCCACAAACTGCTTCCTCGTCCTGTACAGGTGACCGAAAAATTAGCCAAAGCAGAGGACAAGCAGGCCGTAACTTTCAACGAAAGACATTTTACTGAAAATCCATTAGCAAAATTTCCTTCAGTGTTGACATATGAACATCTGACAGCTGCTGAGCAGATCGTTAGTCTTCTGATGTATGACATCTGGCTGATTCCATGATTGGGGTATTATTTGTGTCCCAATATTACATTTACAAATATGTATGCAAACTATTTTTAAAATGCTTTGAAAATGTGCTTCACAGCAAAATATGTGCATGTCAGTTGCATAAAACATTAATTACTTAAAACATTAGTAAAACCTATCTACAGTATTTACGTAAGTACCGTAGTTGCCTGTCCCAGCCCACTATAATTACACGCTACCTTGAAATATAATCATTAAAATGCTTCAAAAATCGTATTTTTGCATTCGTATGCAAATCCATTTAACATCTCAACATCTCAAGTTCATCCATTATAAGTTCTGAAAAAAATCATTCAACCCTGTTACCTGGACAAAGGTTAAATGCAAGTTTTCTTAGCTTCCATGGTGAAATATATATATTATTTTAAAGATTCATTTTAAGAGTTACATGGACTAAAAGGCTAAAATCATGATGTCAGAAATTTACTTCCATAAATGACCAGAAGATGCACTGTATAGAAGGTTGTTCCGTCATTCAGAGATTCTCACAGCGGTAAGTTTTCATTTCATGTACGATGTATTTATTCTCACCTCACCTTGACTTCTTCCAAAGATGCCCACAGAGTCAGAGAGCTGGGCACCAGAGAAGCCAGTAAATCTAGTAATCTAGTGGTAGCATGGAAAGCATGTCAGAGGTCAAAGCATCTCCGGCTCATATTCATACATACATTCCAACAACATCCGGAGTTCATGTTTCTTTGGAAAGAAAATCTATTTGTTCATGTGGAGAAAATACAAGCACCAGAATAAAAGGTCAGCTCTTCTTGACTCTCTGACTAGCCAGGCAAAGAAATGAAGAAAACTCAAAGTGGTTGTGGCTGCACTATGTGGATGGGTGAAAAGAGATGGGCACATTTCCTTTAGGAAGAGTTGTCCATCCATCTACTCTGTCACTTCCTGTTCTGCAGATAAAGAGACGGTCCAGTCAATCTAGGTCCTAGTGAGCCACCTAAAAGAAAAGGAGAGCTGTTCAATTCTTTGAGCTAAGATGAAAATCAGGAAAGGTACTGAACTTTGAAAAATAAAAGTTCAGGGAACAATATCTCATATTTTTACAAGGTTTTTTTTTTTTTTTTTTTAATTTGCCCTTAAATGATTAAGAGGGTTGATTTTTTTTTTTTTAGGATTGGGTTTTAAATGATCATCCACTCTAATGGCATAAGGCCATGAAGGACATTCTATGACATGATTTACTTACAGTTAAGAGTTTTCATTTTCTTCTTCCTGTGATCTTCAGGAAACTTGCTGTTAAACATGTGACTATTTCATAGGGGCTGAGTGAATGTTGTGGAAGTAAAATGTGAATTTTCATCACCAATAATAGATAAGTCATGGAAAAGAACGTTTTCGATGTTAAATGAATTCACACATTATTGCAAAAAATAATGAGATTTCATGATTTATATTTCAAGGAAAAGGGCAGTTATAGTGGGCAGAGACAGGCAAAATGCTTTTTTCTAAGGTTTTCTTAAGATAAATTTAAGTTACCTGAACCATACACATGTTGTTGTGAAGGACACTTTACCTGCGTTTAAAATGTCCTTTAACATTACTTTAGTTTACATACATATCTGTAAATATAATATCAGTAGGACCCAAATGGCATCCAAACCGTGGACTCATGACAACTGACTGATATAAAACCTTATGGTCTAATTGCAAATGCCTTTGAAATTATTAGGAGAGATGTGAAGGAAGGAAGGAGAGGAGAGATGTGAAGAGGAGATGCTGCCAAAACATCTGTGCTTTCACAAAGAGTCTCACAGCTCCCGGCGAGGACCGACACATCCGGCATGCTCCACACAAGTTCGAGAAAGGACCTTTCGCCTTAGTCGGGAATCAAAGGGGAAGGAAATTGGCAAGGCTGTCTGTGAGTCAGAAAGGCCATTTATCATCCCAGATAAAAGGTCATCTCACTGGCCGCCTGCTATATTTTAACGTCCATGCTGATGACCAAAGAACGGGCTGTTTCTCCCCACAGCAGGGCCTTAAATCCAGGACATCAGACACTTGTGTGTGATAATGTTTTCAGCAAAACACAGCTGTGGTCTGCATACTGAAGACTTTCCATGGCTTTCATGGTTCAAATGTAGAGAGGAAAAAAAAAGAAATGTCTAAAAGTACACAGTCAGACGGCGAAAGAAGTGAGTGCAGTTCAATTAGATTCAGGCAAACGTGGGCAGGGTGGGTCGGGCTGTGTAGAGGATGGGGCTTCTTTTTTTAAAAGGGTCACATTATCTAAATCAGCTCCATTAACCTCTCCATTTGGGTGTGCTTCCCCCGACTGACAGTCAGCAGACCTGAAAATGACTACTGTTAATCCACTCCGTCGCTCCTCCAAGTCTTCGCTGATTTACATACAAATTGATCTTGAGGTAAATCAGTTGTCATTTTTGTGGCGGGTCAGGGGAGAACATGGCGAGATAATGAAACGGGGCCCGTTGAGTGGAACAGCGACGCCCATCTGGGGCTTCCTCCGTCTTAATATACTCCCCAAAGTCATCAGACATGCAAACCCTGTTTATTTGAAGTTAGATACATTTGTTTGGCAGTCGCCTTTTCATCAAAGCATATGTGATGTGTCAGCGTGGGGCTATCACAAGTGGCTTGTGAACAGGGGTGGAAAATAATTATAGTAACAAAGTACAATATGTAAGTATTATATTGCCGTATTTATTCTTTATTCGGGTGTTACTGGAACCTCCAAAGTACTCAAAGGTGTCTTCTTTTGTCATTCCAGCCAATGACTGTGTGCTGTATATTAATCGAATTGGCTCCACATACTACACAATATACATCTGTGTGTCTGAATATGGATAAGCCACTGGACTTTAATGTGGAACCTGAGGATGAGCGTGCCTGGTCCTCCCTGGGTAAAACGTTTCAGTATGCTGGAGTAAGCAAAGACGTGAATAAAATGAGGCGTCTCCTTAGTCTCCCTACAAGGCATGAACTCCATCTAGCTTATTTGCCAACATTAACTGACTATATTTAACTAAGATAGCATGTTTTCTTTGCTAATGCCTGGTTAGACTAGTACCAGTTCCAGTAGCTAACATAACTGGCTAGGCAGCAAATCAAATTCTAGCTAATGATAAATATTGGTTCTATATTTTTCAATATTTTACTTCTGGTCAAGCCATTAGCAAACTATGTACAGTAGTATTAGTCGTGCATATGATCAACAAAACTACAATGTCTAAAAGATGTTTTTAGGCAAAATGAGTAAGTTACTTTAAAACAGTTTTAGGTCATAAGGTAATAAGGTAAATAAAAATACTATTCACATGCAAACAGTAACTTAATTTCATTAGCTAAAAACATAAAAACAAACACGTAGCACTTATAGATGTTGTTCACATAAGTATATTTTTTGGCTAGATACTTTTAAATGAGTAAAATTTTGACACATTATCTACACTTTCACTTAAGTACTATATAATTAATGACTCAATACACCTCTGTTCGCAAATACCAAAATGTCATTCAAGAGCCTTCTGGCATTTATCCATACAATTCATATCAAAGGAAAGGCTTAAGTTCTTCCTCCATCTTCTTTCCGCAACAATACACCAACTTTCCTACACTGATTCCTGCAAATCCTTTGTTCTTGGTTGTTCTAATGCATATTAGCTCAATTGATATTGGAACAAATCATGTGAAAATTGACTAATATTAATGAAACGTGACTCCCCCAAACCCCGAGTGACAGGAAAGCTTGTCTGAGTCCACTGGAGGGAGGGCCCACAGAGACAAGTGCACAGAAAGAACAGAACGGACCATTGCACTCCATTAATGTTGTCACAGGAAAATTAATAAGGATTGCAGTTCAAGGCTTGTTTCTGTAATGCAACAGAACGCCGATAGTGCACGTAGCATGTTCAGATTTTCACTGGTCTGGTAGGCGATGGTAGGTATGTTGCTGTGATGAGCAGGATCTACCTTCGAAATGTTTATTTGTCAGCACTTCTTCAACTAAAAGTTTATATTGGTTGCATAGCCTGATCCCATGGGGGAATGGTTGTGCTTAATGTGCATTATAGGCTTTGTTTCATTTCATTATTCACATAGGTAAGCTATTGTGTTCATAGACTTTACAACAGCTTCTACCAGAACTGAATGAAAGTGTGTGTATAGTATGTGTGTCCAAATACAAATGTGCCTAGGGTCCAGTATTCCCCTGTTCATTGCAGAAATACTTTATTACAACTGCTCGTGTTAGAACACACTCAGCCCAGATATACTGCTGAACCAAGCAAAGGTCAAATGTCTGGCCAGAACCTCTGACATCATGTAATTCGATGAAGAGCTATAGTCCTTATAACTCTGGTTTTCATTTCCTCAAACCAACAAATGACCACCATAAATATATCTGCTAACAGTAAAGTACAAGTACACTTATTTTATTGCATCTACAACCTCTCGGTCATAAAAGTAACTCGATCGACCAAAGTTTCACGAGGCACATGTATGTCTTTTTTTTTACTTGCACTAAAAGCTTGATGAAGTTCTTTAGACCAGCGGGTTTCTGAGCTTGTGATGATGGAGCCCACAAAGCCGAGCTGGGGAATTAGTATTTTCCATCACAAACCTGCCTCGGGTGTGCCAGGAGATGAAATATATCAAAAAATGTATAGCGGAAGGGTTCTTTGAGCCTTGAATAGATAACCCCTGGTTCATTGGACCCCAGAGGTATACTGTCATTGTGAGGGAGAAATAAATTTCTAGACAGTACCTACAGGGCAGAAATGTGTAGAAGAATGTGTAGAATGTTTGACTTGCCATTTGCCCAGATGTGAAACCAACACTGGAGCTAAAATTCTATAACAATGATAATAGTTATATTATTAAAAAGTCATTTAAATAAATTATGCCATATATTTAAATGGTCAAAAGGTGTTGATTCCTATAACAGCAGCTCTGACAGTAATTCTGGCTATAGTGCAAATCACAGGTTTGTAGTTATATAATAAACTGATTTTAAAGTGTATTCTTATTAACAAAAAAAAAAAAAAAACAGTCATTGATTTGGTTTCTGTTAGGAGATGTTTATTTAACATAACAAGGGAATGACTGTTTATAGCTTTTATAATGTAAGTGCCTTGTTTCCTTTTTCCACATCATTAAATGTATCTATAAATAGATAAAACATACATGTCATTCATTACTGCATTAAAAATTGTAATGGGCAAATTGCTGTGGTATAAGAGGAATAAAACACTTTAGGATGTGTCGTTACTAGAAAAAAAATCCACTTTTGGTAGTAACAGTAACTCGCTTTGCCTCTGCATCACACCACTCTGTTGTTGATTATTTTCCTATACCAGAACGCACCCAAGTGTTTTATTGTTTACTTTTTGTCAGTGCAACTCACACAGCTTTTAAAAAGGTGATTTGGTTAACAAAGATATTTTCAGCCCAACTGAAAATGTTCTTAGCATCCTAAAGGTTCTTGCTTAGGGAAGCATTCTGGTAGAGGGTTCTACATTGAACCATTGGGTTCTCTCAGAAAAACAAACCAAATACATGCACTCTAGATTTCATCAATGTTTTTTTTAAGTGCATAAAATAAGAATTTTGCTTTCAGTTTATCATGAAAGAGGAAAGGGCTGCGGGTGCTCTTCCAAACACATGGCTACACAGTATTGCTAATCATTTGTCATATAACCGGAGCCATGCATAACAAGCTCATATATTGGATTTCCAGCTGTCATGCCCCTATCAGTAGAGAAGTGAAACATTACCACCACCCTGCTGTGAATCTATCAGTTCCAGAGAAAACGTCTGCTGCTGCCAGATGCCCAATAATGTCTGCTCCTATCGCACCAATTGTTCTTTATTTCCCCTATTAAATATCAATCACACAGAGATTAAGAAGTAAGACACCTACTAAGCTGTAATGGGTAAATAGTTTCTCCTTCCCTGCAAAATATATTCCCTGTAAACAATAAGCTGTAATTAAATTACCTTTGAAATCATTATCTTGAAATAAACAAAACTAGGTCTATTCACATCATAAACACGGGGACATCGTAACAGATCTGCTTTGTTCACGGGAGGTGATGAAAAGCCCAAAGCCGACTCTGAATCTTCCTTATTCACGACTAAGCTAAAATAAATTGTCTGCTTTAATTGGTGTCACAATGTGTGGGTCAGTGTGTCTCAAGCGCACAGTAAAGAGGTGACAAATGGGACAAGGTCTCTAACCGCCAGTCGACGCTATTATAAAGATTAAGGGAAAAAATGCTGTAGGTGTCGGCAAAAAAAGGGAGATTGAAATACTGCCAGGAGATGTATTACCAGGGTGGAAAGTGCTCACTGCGCTCTTAATGGATCCTGCTGATTTACAGTGAGCAGCCCCGGGCCAGGCCTGAGACCTCTGGCAGCCATTTTCGCTGCACTGTCCTCGCACTGAGGTTTCACTCGGTGCAGCGAGAGTTCCTCAGGAGTGCCAGGACTTCAGAAGTGACTAGCTGGGCATGAAAGTACTGCTTTTAAGTCAGGACATATCTCACATTATCATAATGGTCAGATATTTGCTGTAGTGTGTTAGCCACCAAGCTGTCCAAGTGTTTGGCTGGTACCGGAAAGCATATGGATTATTAGCATATTATGAATTCATGTAAAAAAAAAAAAAAACAATTTCACATTTGCCTGCAATTTCAATCAATACTTCTCATTTCTGAAGGTAGCGATGCATATTAATTCACACATGCTTACCTATGTCAGGTTTCTCATCATTCTGGAAACGTCACATGTCAAGTGTTTTATGGAGATTTTCTTAATACACACAGACAACAATGCCATGCAACTGATCTCTAGCCAGTGCCACTGCTTCACCAGCTGTTTAACATCCATTCAAAGGTTAATTGCACATCGAGTAATGGTGCTTTGTGTGTTTGGCACCAAACTGAGACCTCCAGTGAGGCGATTTGTAAAGATCCAGAATCATTTCCGTTCAACAGCCTGGCACTTGGGGCTACGTTTGGGGCAATTTGTATCCTAATTATGTGGAAACAGGAAAAGCAAGATTTCAGACTCGACTGGCAAACGACTTTAGATTTTTTTCAAAGATACCAGAGCAGCAATCATGCATTGCATGTCATGGATTGCAGACCACAGTCAACACGCTTTGCGTTCTCTTCCGGAGTATCATCTTGGTATCACTGAAGCATGGGTTTGGAAGAAATTTGATGAAGCACATTCACTTTCCCCTTGACCAACAATCGCTGAGACCATCATCTCTACGCAATTAAATGCGTAAAAAAGCAAGGTGGTTTGACAATTAACTTTGGAGTCTTTCTTTATTTATCTGCTTTGTATAATGAATAGCCATTGTCTACTGCACTCTTACAACAGTCATTACAAAAGTGGGGAAAAAGGATTATTCTAAGCTATGAAGATGATGAGTGTGTATGACAGTGTATGCTGCTGTTTTCAGTGTGTGTGTGTGTGTGTGTGTGTGTGTGTGTGTGTGTGGAGGGTCTATCTGCTTCACCCAGACTCCACGCAGCATTTGGATGTTGACAGTGAATATGTCACTTCTCTTTAAAGAGATACATGGAGGGAAGCTGGCTAGACAATCCCTGAGGCCCTCCACCATCTCAAACATAACCTCCAGCATTGTAGCACAGGTCTACATAGACATTCACATTTGTTAGTGGCTGAATGAATGCTGGGTTATATTGTGTGCCAGCCACAGAAAAGCACAGTAGGTCACAATGTTGTTTCTCAGCACTTAAATATTTATGCAAATAAATTTTACAAAAAAAGTTCTAAAAAAAAAATGTTTTAAGTCAAATGCAAATGTTCGTCTTTCTACCAGGAATCAGTGATGAGCTAGTGAAGTCAATAGCTACATAAAAAAGCACATAATATTGTTTATACCACAGAGCTGTTGAATCCTCCCAACAGAAGGTGTTGATTTATTTTATAAAACAGTTCTGGCTGAAAGGCAGAAAACACTTTGTGCAATTATTAGAAAATAATCGAGTGGTTCATCGTAGTTATCATACGTCATATCATTTTGACATACTATTTGACAAACTAGCTAGCTAACAGTTCTTGCTAGAGGGCAGAAAGATAGATAGCATAGCATAACTGACACAGTTCAAAAGAGGGCAAGTCTGCATACCATTGCTTATTGTTGCCAGTACTACTCTATAAATCGGAGACAATACATGAATAAGCTTGAGTTCTGCTTTGAATGGACCATCAGTATAAGATGTGAAAAGCAACCCACAATCGAGGAAGGAAATCCAGAGATGAAGGTTGCAATAGTTGGGTCACGTATGCAGGATGACTGCCAGTCAGCTACCATGCTGACTTCTCTGGAAGCAGTGGAAAGTGCAGCAATCAGTGCCAAAGAAGACACGGACCAAGCAAGTTGAAAACGACCTGATGGTTCAGAGACTCAACCTCAAAGATCAGGAATTTTTTACCTTTGATCACCAAGCATGCAGAAACGTTGTCCGAAATCCAGCGGTACCCATGGCAACATACTTGCTCCGAGGTCATCCTCATCCAGAAGCTAGACTGGGACCTAAATAGAGAAGAAAAGATGAAGATGATGAAAACCAACAAGATATTCTTCCACTCTTTGGCCAATCTATGATACACATTGATATATTAGTTTGTCATGGCTGGTTTCCTGATTCCCGTTGACTCTCACAGCAAACTTCTTGCTTTTCAGTTTCTTTGACTGGACTGTAAGATCATCATACCTTCTCTATGGTCATTTTCATTTTTTATGGATACTGGGTTGTTTGCCCCAAGGGTTTGGTATGTCTGATGAAGTGTGAAAGCTGTTTTTGAGGCCGGGAGCAGTCCAGAGAATTAATCCCTAGTCAGCTTGAAAACAGTGGTCTAGGGCTCACTTCAGCCAAACCTTGGTGCACTCTACATCAGGTGTGGAAGCTAACCGCTCACTGTGCCACATACTGAGTAACATGATTGGTTAAATGTGTCAGGTTACTTCCTGTTTCTATATTTGTGATTGCAGGGAAAGGCTTGTTATGGTCGGAGGAGGAGATGGAACCCCTTACCGATGTTTAACCAGACTTTCATAAAACCGGAGCATTGTTATTAACATCACGAAACACACATATCTCATGCTGGCCTTCACGGATACAATCTTCTGTTAGAAGAACAGCTTCTAATGAGAACAGATCCTCATTTGTAGGTATTCCTGCACAGTGGCATGCTGTGCATCCAATAAGCTGTTTGAGTCTTGGTACCAAAGGAACTAGTTCATTGGCATTCTTTGAGTTAATTTGCTGCTTGAAAGGAAAATAATAAAAACAGCAAATGGAAGAACCTAGGGCCTACCATTTTATAAACCTGCATACACAAAAGTTACACATGGAATTGCACAATCAATCCAAGGTTTGGAAGAAATTCTTTCATGTGAAAGCAAACCAAGCATTCAGTGAAAACGCCCTGTACTGAACACCAACCCGATTCCTGAAGATGTACTTTGCTACAGCCCTAATGCAACAGAACTGATCTGGCTAATCAAGACTAATTACGTTTGTAGAGCAGGTGTGTTGGATCAGGATGGATTAGGTTTGGACTGCATTCTGTAGGAAGGTAGAGCTCCAGGAACAGGGTGGATGATCACTGCTCTGACGTTACAACGCCAAAAAGAACTCAAGCCTCTCACGAACAGTCTGTAATTCCGGGCAATGTGAAGAGGTTTCACTTTGAGTGTTTTTGGCCGATTCCCCTCAGCAGCCAAAGTACTCATCTAGGACTCTTCAGTAGCCCTTCACTCTAGTGGACTTCCTCATCCTGTTCACGCTCCCTGTGCACTGCTCTCTAATGCTAGGAAGGATGATAAACAAGACTTTTTCCCGTAAGGATCGGTCACATTTGACATAAGTTACTATTTTTTCCTTTGTTGTTCACTTGGATGGTTCATTTGTTTTGTGTAGATCCAAAAATCTGTGTCCACTACCAGGAATTTTCTTTATTTCATCAGTTGTAAGAATACAACACTTAAATCTAAATGCAATATGGGTAACTCTTAAAATGAAACATTTTTCAACATGAATCTAAGAAAATTTGCATTTACCCTTTCAAAAAATGTTTCAACAATATCTTACAAGATTTTCTTTGCTAGCAGTGACTACATTTTGCTCTTAAATGAGTAACATAGTTGAAAGTGAGAGACATTCTAATGAAAAAAAAGAATGAGAGAACTCAATTTTCTTCTTCCCATGATCTTCAAGAAAGCTGGATGATGTACCCCACCCCATAAATAACCCAGACTTTCAGCATATCTTTGCAAAGTATTTTTGCCAAGTCTTGCTCGACCTTACTGAGTTTTTGTCTATGCACTTTTCCAGTATCGACCCTGTCTGTGTTGTTGACTTCTGCTCTGCCTACCCTTAAATCAATTAAATCCGTCTTCTGATCACCTGACACCTGTTTTTGGATTTGTCTGTTTCATTTAATAAAACCCCGCACTTGCATCCAAACCCTGTCCATGCTTGACAATGTCATTACTATGAACACATTTATATCTTTTGCAGAAGAAGCTGTGAAGAAACTGTGCTGTTCCTAGCTCTCTGAAAGCAAACATGTCTGCGAATAGCTCTCCAAAGGATCCAGACATCAGAGATGTGTTTCTGAAGTCTATTTTTCCCCTGTGGATTTCAGGCCATGCTTAGCAGCATGTTCAGCACATTTTCACCCAGGCTGCTTTTTGAATGAGGCACAATAGAGCACATGTTTTGCCAAAATGTTAATGACTATTCAATATGAATGTTGTTTAGAAGGCAGCTTTATGTAGACTAAGAATGCACCATTATGCCCTTAAGACTTTTTGCTTTTAGCTAGCTTTAGGTATGCCTTTGGAGCCGTGTTCTGAAATGAATAGAGACATGGTGAGAAGAGAATTGTCCTCCACAAACATGCAGGAGATTATGTCACATGATTGTGGCGAAGCAAAAGGCTTTTCCTCAAGGACTATTAGGAGATCTTGTGCTGAACGTGGCTTAAATTGACTCTGCAAAGCACAACTGTGGAGACAAAGTCTCCAATATTTAGTCCTATTCTCATCATGTCTATGGTTCCAATGCCATACCTAGAGCTAGCTAAAGCTAGTCATAGGTGTGTTGACTGGATTTGCCCTCACGATTTATGGGATTTATCAGTGACAACCACAGGTTTCAGAAAAACTGACTCTTTATCCATTTAGTTCCATTTAGTGAATATATATCTGCTATTTCTGATAATAAAAATGGCTTTTTTTTTATTTCTCCTGCCTGGATTTTGAAAAATTAATCAAAGAAGAATTCATGATTCATTTTCTAATTACTGTTGCTAATATGAAAATAGAATCATGAAAACATACACAGGCCAACCATAATGTGTTATTATTTATCGCATTGTTATTCTCAGACTTCTCAGACGTTCTACACGTGTTGCTGTTGCCAAGCCAAACAGAATATTTACATAGACCAGTATTAAAGGCACAGTAATACAACTGTTAAGTTTTATCAAGTAAAATGTATAATGACTGCTTCTTACAGTGGAAGTTTGCACAAGAAGAAAAAAAACATACAATAACCAGGTTGCACAAGTGTGCACACTCTTGTATTTCGGGGCATGTGATTGTGTTCATAATTGACCAATCACATTGAAACTCATATTCAGAAGTAATGATCATACATCTGTCATCAGTGAAGTGATTCTGGTCAACCCCAAATGAAGATCAGCTGTTTCTGTAGGATTTTCTCGACATCTTCTTAGTTTCATCAGACTGCTGAGGCCATGGTCCGCAAAGAGCTTGCAAAGCATGTACAGGATCTCATTGTCGAAAGGTATTGATCAGGAGAGGAGTACAAAAGAATTTCCGAAACATAAGATGTACTATAGAACACCATTAAAACGATCATCAACAAGTGGAGAAAATTGGGCAGCGTAGTGATGTTAACAAGAAAGGGCAAAGGATGAAAGGACAAGACAATAACTTATCAGGAGCCTGTCAAGAGACTTACAAGTGCAACATTATAGGAGCTGCAGGAATATCAGGCGAGTACTGGTCACTCCCTGCATGTGACGACAATCTCTCATATTCTCATAAAACATCCAAACCCACCTAAATCACCCCAAACCATGTGGCAAAAAGTGTTATGGTCTGATGAGACCAAGGTAGAAATTTTTGGGCATAATTCTAAAAGATCTGTTTGGCGCAAAAACAAGACAGATTAATATCCAAAGAACACCATAACCATGGTGGAGCATAGTGGTGGTAGTATCATGCTATGGAGCTGCTTCTCTTCAGCTGAGACTGGGGCTCTAGTCAAGATAGAGGGAATCATGGATAGCTCCAAATAATAATTTATTTTGGCACAAAATCCGCAGGCCTCTGGTAGTCAGCTAAAGATGAAGAAAAATTTGACCTTCCACACAATGACATCCTAGAGCACAAATCCAAGTCAACAAAGGAATGGCTTCAGAAGAAGAAGATTCCAATGTTTTGGAATGGCCCAGTTAGAGGCCAGATCTAAATCCCATTAAAAATGTGTGGAATGACTTGAAGAGAGCTGTACACAGAAGACCCCCTCACAGTCTGATAGAGCTGGAGCATTTTTGCAAGAAAGAGTGGAGTGCTGTATTACAAGCAAAAACTGTATTAGTTAAGGGGTGTGCACACTTATGCATCCAAATTATTGCAAGATTTTCCCCAAAAATATTTGTTTGTTTTTCATTTGAATTTTTTTGGTTGCTATATAACACTAAAGGTGGGAAAATATCTGAGACGATTTGTATGTGTAGACTTGTTATATCCACTGTACATAAAACTACACAAACTAGTAACCATTAAGTGTGAACTATAGGCCTCTGTCCTATTTTCTATGCTAAATTAGTCCTAGGTACGAGTACATGTATGCATGGCGGTGGTCTGGCATTCCATTCAGGGTGTATAGTGTATTCCAACCTCATGCCCAGTGTTCCTGGAATAGGCCAGGTCCAGCAGCGATGCTGACCGGGATAAAGTGCTTACCAAAGATAAATTTTATTACCCCAGAAATGCTGCCTTAGACTTTTAGATCCCACTACATGCAGACTTGGTATGCAGTACATGCAGGCAAGTTCAGTGCCCCAGTCAGAACTATATTTCTATAGAAATGTAGAGAGAATTCATTGAAAGTAAATTGAGCAAGCTGAATCAGAGCAAACAGAGAGATCCATAAAAAGCAGGCTGCCACTGAGAGATCTCTCATACAAAAATAAAGGGGAATGAAATATTGGTTTTACGCAGCAGGAAAAAAAATGACACAGGCTAACTACAACCTTAGAAATCCTTGTGAAAATATTCCCCCCTTAATTTTTTTTTTTTTTTTTTTTTTTTTTTTTTTTTAAATATGTTCTGTACTTTGCTGATAAGATAGGCAGCTCTGTTAGAGGGCTGCATCTGCCAATTATCTTGAAAGCTAAAAATAATGACTTTTTCCCCCTCAATAAACACTGCAAACATGTCAGTAGTTTCTGATGTTTCTAGGTGGTTGCTAAGGCATAATGCGCCTTGCACTTGGGAAAACAAAAACAAGCTAAGAGGTGCTAAATCTGTGGGCTGTTGTTTAGCAGGCTAATTAAGTTTCATCATGCAACATTAAAATGCACTTGTAGCACAATTTCTATAAATTAGCTGCAATTATTTTGCCACCTGAGAACAGCCGGAACTCTTCATAACCTGTTTTTATGACTTAACTGTCATCACATCTGCGATCTGTGTGGGGCGGTGTGTTTAGGTACAGTATGTGTGTGCGCGTGAGGGGGAAAAAAGAGAGAAGGGAAAATAAAAATTCGGACGTTGTGTTATGGTGATGCCGTGCTGATGTGTGTTCCAGGCCCATGCCTCTGTGCCAGTTAGGAGAGACGAGCTTCTTGGTGCCAAAGTGTTACTATTGTGACCCAGAGGAGGAGATGATTCATGGCACACTAGAAGATTGGCACTGAAAAAGGTTGGACAGATTGTGGCATCGAACATCTGGACTCTGTAGTTAGCAGCACGAACTAGCATGCTAGATCACAACACCCGCCAGTACAGATTTTCAGCAAGGACAATGTGATAAGTTCACATATGTTGATGACTAAAATGTGTTTCTTTGTAATCATAGGTATTAGAACTATAATATAATATTGCCTTTACTGTGGGATATACTGTGTGATATTAGCTGGCCTTATTAACTTAGCCAGCAATGTTTTTCAGAATTGGCCTGTCTTTTGTCTTTTCATAAGTCACCTTATGGCTTTAGAACAGCCACTTTAATAGGAGCAGCTATACAGCTGCAATCAACCAATAATGTGGCAACAAAACAATGCATAAAATCTTGCAGATACAGGGCAAGAGCTTCACTTAATGTTCAAATCAAACAGAATGCAGACAAAATGTCATTTTTAATGATTTTGAACGTGGCATGGTTGTTGGTGCCAGATGGGCTGTTTTAAGTATTTCAGAACCTTTCACACAGAACATAATGGTGCAGAAACCAAAAAACATCCAATGAGCAGCAGTTCTGTGGATGGAAATGCTGTGTTGATGGGAGCGCTCAGAGACCAGACTGGTTTGAGCTGACAAGAAGGCTATGGTAACTCAAATAACCACTCTTTACAGCCGTGGTGAGCAGAAAAGCATCTCAGAACGCACAACATGTCAAACCTTGAGGCGGATGTTTGGTGTGAAAATTACCTGAAGCTCTTGACCTGTACCTGCATGATTTTATGCAAAGCGCTGCTGACACATGATAGGCTACTTGGATAATTGCATGAATTAGCAGGTGGATAGGTGTTCCTATTAAAGTGTCTAGTGAGTGGATATGACAATATATAAAAGTAGTGGGGTTTGAAAATGTAGATAGTACATAGAAGTCAAAAGTGTTAGATGAAAGAAAAACTCAAGTACAGATACTTCAAGAACAGACTTTTTTGTACTTTGTTACTTCCCACTTGGGAAGTACATCAGGAAAAAAGCCTAGTTAGCTTAGATAGGAAGGTTTCTGGGAAAAGGTTTTTATGACATCCTATGTCACAGCACAACAATTTCACAAGGAAAACTCCATCCTGGAACACATTAAATGTGTTTTTATTGACATATTTGTGATGTGGTTAGCATTTCTGGTACTAACTTGTTGGTCGGTGCAGTATTTTCATTATTCCTGTAAGAAGTTAGAGGTTGTCTGCGGCTCTCATAATGTCATAATCACATTGTTATTGGTAGCGCCGTGACAAATTTCAGTAATCGCAAACATAAGAGTTAGAAGCAAGAGCTTCTTTTCTCACTCATCATTTTCCAGTGTCATTTTAATGAGAAATCTAACACAGAAGTAGTGAAGACAGCGAAGTTGAAGCTTTGGAACATTTGGGCAGCTTGTACAGTTGAGAAGGAAACCATTAAGCAAAGTAAAAACAGATAAGCATATCTGTGAAAGAAAAAAGTTGGCTTAGACATCATGGACGATTACTTGTTAATTAGAAAGACAAGATAGGCAAGTCATTACTTCAAGTCCGGTAGCCTTCTGGTTTCCTCCCCGATCGTTTCTGAGCTAAGTAAACCTCTGATTCATTGGGTTATTGACTCAGTGACATTATTGAACAATGGCTTAATGAGGCAGACAGCTTTGATAGCTGTGTTTGCAGAAAATTGTTGGTTATAAATGTGAAAGGAAGACCATTTTCACACTAGCCCACTAGCTAGCACTTGTGAGAAACTCATCTATAACTGTCAGTCTGTCCTTGCCTGTGAAAGTCCCTTAAGGGCCTAGCACAAATGTCACTTTCATTCCAGTAGCCTACACACACACCTACGGAAACACACACACACACACAGATACACACCCAGGGGGTTAGTAAGGATATGATACAAAAGATGCCTACGGATATCTCCTTCATGATAAGGCCGCATCAAGGTTATACGTCCATGCTTCAGAGGACTTTATCGTAAATCATTGTGAAATTGCTATGATGGGTGTTCACAGAGGCCCCCTCCCCTGCCCGTGTGTGTGTGTGTGTGTGTGTGTGTGTGTGTGTGTCATAAATAACCCACCAACCTGACCATTTCATCCATTATTATGACTCGTGTGCCTCTGACATCTCTCCTCATTAGCCTCCATCTCTCTTTGTCTCTTTTGTCTCTATTTCCTCATCAATGTATGTTTCCTTTGTCTCTGGTTATAAGGACATGGTTTTGTCAACTGTCACAGGTCGGATTGATGACTACAATGGGACCAAACGAATCTGAAATGTAAAGGGGTATCTTTTGGGCCCTGTCTGAGCGTGAAATGTGATCCATGTGATCGCTTTGTCATTGCCTCAGTCCATGTTACCTCCACACACACACACACACACACACACACACACACACACTCACTCTCTCACCTGTCCTTATGTTTCACAGCAGGGAACACTCGGTAACACTGGCACCACGTGTGTTTGGGTCCCTATGTTGGTGCTGTAGTGTGTGTGTGTGTGTGTGTGTGTGGGTTCACATGGAGCTAGCATGGACTGAGGCAATGACAAGGCGATCACATTGCACATGTCAAATATAAATTGCTTTGACCTGTTCCCTCTCGGACTCATGGCTTGGTGTCAGCAAAGGGGCATTTTTAATATGAACCAAAAATAGTGCTAAAGTCTGCAAAATATTAGCAAGACGAGGAAAAAAATAAGGTGCCATTTGCCCTCAAACTCATACGCCATGTACGAAGTTCACCTTGAACTACAAAATGTAATGCAGCATCAGCTAGAAGAAGATAAACACTAAATATAGCATTATACCTAATGAGAGAAAAAAAATATAAATGTAAAATTGTGCTTATTGAGCAAACCAATTAGAAATAGTGACCACAAAAAAAACAAAAAAAAACAAAACAAAACAAAAAAAAAAATTTATTGATGGGCTTTGTGGCCAAATGGGTAGAGAGCACTTCTCCAAATGAAAGGCCATTTATTATGTATCTATATAGATCTATATTCTTTTCTTCTATTCTTATGAAAAATGCTTGCCCTTGATATCCAGTGATATTCTCCTGAAATGAAGCCCCATTTTAGAAGCCCATCGATTTGAGAGCTGGGAAAGCCAATACTATGCTTCATATTTAAAGGCTGGAGAAGCCTTGAAAAACCAAGTGCACAATGTACAAATGGGCCATAATTTAGGAAATTGCAAGCTGTAAAACCCCTCACAGGGCCATGGAAAAATTTTGCTACTGAATTCTTTTAGTCTGGTTGTTTTGTGTGTTTGGTTATTCAGGCTTTATTCATGTTAAATTGTACAAAATTATAGACTAGGGACTTGAATGTATTGAAAGTCATTTGGGAAGCCGGTAAAATCTCATATCTGCAACCACTTGATCAGTCAGGACTATACAAATAGAAATGATGATGAATAGGAATTACCTCTGGAAGCCAGCAGCAGAGCGTGTTGAGGACAGACCTGGTGTTAGTCTATGAGTTCACTGTTGTGTCTGGATTACTCTCTGAGAAGAGCTGGAATGTAGAAGCCTTGGGCACAAATGAGATGAGCGCAGCACCAGCTTGCCCAGGTGAGCCTTTTTCCGGATCGTAATCCTCTGTAATTAATACATAATACAGTACATTGCTTCTGAAGGTGAGTTTGTCGTCTCTTCCGACGAACACCTGAGAGAATATTGCGCCACTTTTCTATTGAAGCTGTTTTCACTCTTTTTACACTTGTCTTTGTCATGTTCAGGGGCAGCTGGTATAAATGTGGTAGTAGAGCTAAAAAGACATTAATATTTTAATAAGTTTCATTTTTGGCATCAAATTATTTGCTATTAACAAATATTAATGTCTTAAAGGAAGATTATTTTGGACTTTTGTGAACAGCAAACAGCGCCTCCAATGTTTGCAGAATAAATACACAGAATGGTATGAAGAAGCTGGGCTGATTTCTTTCTAGCCCAGAATGTAGATACATGTGACAGTCATGTCAGGTGATTACACCTCCTAGATTCCATCTCCATTTTGGGCTGATATTTTTCACACCCATCCGTAACACGTCATCAGCACTGACTGGGAAGAAACATGTGAAATACAGTCGCGGAGGTAATGAATGCGATCAAGATCATCCTTTTTTGTTCCACTAAATGCCTTTGGAGGAGAAACTAAAAGTAGATACTGTAGACTAGGCACTGAATGAAAGTGGACTGGGGACAAGACCCAAATGCGTAAAATCAGCAAGTCTTCTATTTGAGTGAATCCATATTCCAGGCAGGGGTCAGAGAATAGGCAGACAACATAATCCAAGAGTAATCCATAATTGTAATTCAAATAGGTCAAAGCCAGGAAGTACACTGAACTAGCAAACAAGGAACTAGGAACGAGGGCTCAGTAACGCACATTAACAATGACACGACTTTACAATGAGACAAGAGTAAAAATAGACAAACCAATCAAGAGCTAAGCACAGAACACTGGGAAAACACAACACACAAGACATTGGTGAAAACAAGACTTGAAACAAATGCACGTGGCCAGACACAATCACAAGACGAAAGACAAAACATGAGAACAGGGCTTGGAATTCATCACAAATTATTATGACTTGAAAAACTTTGAAATCATGAATGCAGCTGCCTATCTGTCTTTAAGTGCTCCACATCTTGTTATGCCATCACTCGCACCTCATATATATATATATATATATCTATACATATATATATACACACACAGTCAGGTCCAGAAGTATTTGGACAATGAAAATAACACTTACTATAGTAATTGCAGAGCCAGGCTTGAGTGATGGCCACTTTAACAGCCATCCACTGGTCAAGTGCACTATCTCTTCTTCTTCTTCTTCTTCTTCTTCTTCTTCTTCTTCTTCTTCTTCTTCTTAGCTGTTTCATAAGTCAAGTCTGTTAGCTATAAAGCACTATACATTGGCAGAAAATGTCAAACTTTAGAGAACGGTGCAAGGCACAAAGTACAGTAGCAGTGACAGCTGGTTGTGATATTAGAGGCTGAAATGCAATATCTATTAATATCTCGACAATTAAACTATTAGATTTCAGCAATGCATTATAGCTGCATTATATAATACAGTCAGGTCCGGAAGTATTTGGACAATTTTGGACAATGACAGCGTTTCTGTGATTCTGCCTTTATACACCACCACAATGGATTTGAAATAAAACAATCAAGATGTGATCGAAGTGTAGACTTTCAGCTTTATT
>CM075019.1:4517368-4539484 GCA_037576675.1 Pangasius sanitwongsei
CTTGACCAGTGGATGGCTGTTAAAGTGGCCATCACTCAAGCCTGGCTCTGCAATTACTATAGTAAGTGTTATTTTCACTCCCAGGCCCCTGTGCCTGAATACACAGCTATGCTTTTTCTTCATACATTAGTTCCATTAGATGCAGTGCATACTCTTGACTGCAAGTGCAGCAAGCTTCTTTTTTTCCCCCTCTCACTCTCTCTTTGCCATGTGTTGCCATGCCAACATAGCATCCCTCAACAATCTAGGGAAGATGGATTTGTGAGGAGTGTTTGGGCTGTGAAGACGGTTTGCCTGCAAGACCAAGACTAGAATTTAGGGCATTTTGTTAAAAAAAAAAATGAGAAAGGCATTTTCCTTCAGTTACTTCATTTGGATTTCAGTCTTCTTGTTATCACTGGGAAAACCAACTTGCCCTTGATGTATTATTTGAGTTTGAAGTAAATGACATGAGCCCTGTGATGGACTGGTGTCCCATTCAAGGCACCTCACGCCCAGTGTTCGCATGACCCTGACCAGAATAAGGTGTTTACTGAAAATGAATGATAAATGGATTAATAAACAGCTCAGCCAAGTCAATTAGAACGGCTGAACATTTAAACTCACATAAGGAGCCAACTTGAGCTTCCTTTAACAGTCCAGAAGGCCGTGACAAGAAAGTCGTCAACAAGCCAACAAGTGCTGGCAGTGAACCCATATCTTAAACTTTTATTCAAAGTCTCATAAACTTCTGACATAAGTGCACTCGTAGTCTTCTGTGGCCATCTGGTCCAGACGCCTCGGTACAAATCCATCCAGGCCTTGCTATAGCTGACACTGTATTTATCAGCTGCGATTACTGCCATGGCCTTATACAATATTCATGCAATAGACCAGACAGACGCCGATGCTCTCTCTCTCTCTCTCCTCTTCTCGTGTTGCAGGCAGTAATTGAAATTTCTGAGGTGAAACGTGTTTAATAATGGAATTAATTTCCCATGAAAAGACTTCAGACTGACAGTCAAGAAGAAGAAATGCTCCCTAGACTATGCAAGGATTAGGAAGAAGGAGAGAAATGTAAAGACTTTTGTGTTTTCTTTTTAACCCGTTTTTTTTTTTCCAGTGAATATTTTAGCAGAGTTCACTATAAATGGGTCAGAAGTTGGACTCTAAGTGAACCATTTCATTTCTTTCAACTTTTATTGTGTTAACCTGTCTGCTAGGAAATGCTCAGCTCAACCTGGGAGTTCAGTGCAGATTTGTAGACAGCACATTAATACAATGGAATTTACCATCAGTTCATCACCTGCTCACTTGCATGAAAAAAAGTCTCTTTTTAAAAAAAGCGGTGGAAGCTTTTTCTCACCTTCACTCTCTTGTTGCACTCTACACTAAGATCCCTTACGCACCAGCGATACCCATGAGGACGCTTCAAAGACTGTAATACTAACTCTGGATACTAACCCCAGGATCTTCTTTTACTTTGTTCCTATCGCACATTTCCATTCATCTCAGCAGCCGCAGAACTAAATCCGATCCCCTAGTAACCCATGAACTCGCGTTCACCAACTGGCCTTGTGACGAAAGACATCGGAAGGTGAAATCTGATCTGATGAAGAATGGGTGGCTAATGTAATGAGCGCAGGTCGGAATTCATATAAATGATGTGCTGAGGAAAGCTATGATCCTTTCTTGAGCTTAATCATTTGTAACATTTTTGGTTTGACATGGATTATAGGAATGCACACAAATTTGCGAGCCTGGTCTTGGAGAGGAGCAAATCTGGTGCTCTCAATGTTGATTAAATATTCTTATACCTAGGCCACACTTGGGAACAATTAGGCCAATTTTGTGGCCCATTCTCTCCTCCCAATGATTACAAAATGCGTCCCGATTTTAACCCGTCCAATATCCCACTCACAGTCCACTTGTTTCTACCCTAATTTAATATTGACATGACCAATGACAGATGAGCTGAACTGTCACCCGCCATGTTTTTTATTTTTATCTGATATTACATTTGTTCCTGAGAAGTTCTGTGAGCTCCAAGGTTCCTAGAGTCAGGATTACTGGTCAAAAATGTGTGAGGTGTTTTATTCTGGAAAAATCTTGTAGTATTGGGGGAGTTTGATTACTGAAGGACAAAGAATTGTGAAGTTTGTCATTATACAGTATATAGGGATGCTCACATTTGCAACCCAGGCCTTAGCCAGCACGTATTGCAAGTGCCAGTAATGTACTACATTATGTAATGATGTAATGAGGCTCCTTATTTAGCCAAGGACTGAATTAATGAATCATGGTTGTTTGAACAAATATGTCATTACTGACATTCATAATACTTTTATTCAAACTAATTTACAAGTGAAACAGATTTCAAGAATGTAGCTTGAGGGTCTTGCTTAGGAACTCATTAGTGGTTCACTGCCAATTTTGAATTAGTGAAGAAACTTAAATGCTAAAGTTCTCTGATCTGACAATTCTGGCATGGCAAGATCATGATTTTTCTCTCTGATTTGGTCTTGGCCAATTCCCTCCCACCCACCAATTCTCCCAATCATACAACATCTACCAACTGTTGTTTGGGAGGATGAGGGCTAACACATGCTCCTCAGAGACATTCAGAGACATGTGAAGTGAGCCAAACACATCGTTTTGAACTGCTGCTCATGCTACATCACAGGGTGGCATAACAAACTCTGAGGAGAGAATGTATGCCATCCCTTCCGCCCAGGGAGCATGGTCACTTTTGCCCTTTTGGACTCCTGGCTACGGTATATGTCTTCAAATAGGGCGAACGCTTTTCAGTTATGCCACTAAAATCTAAAATCATGATTTATTTTATATTTATTTACTCATCTATTTTCGCATTTTTGCATAACATTTTTTAGATTCAGGGGCACGCAACTAACATTTATAACAATTCATAATGTTATGTATAATTATTTATCATAAAAACCTTAAAATTCCAGTGTCTTGAAATGCCAGCCTCAGCTGACCATTAGCTTTGCTTTTTCTCTGCCCATTGCCTTAAACTCTGGCCTTAAGTGCTGTGATTTCAGCAGCACCACTAGTCTAGAAGCAATTCTTTTAATAAAACCAAAAATAGGTATCTGAGTGAAAGCCTTGGTCCCCCACAACCGAAGCTAATAATCAAATTCACTTGACCTTTGAAACAGTTAATTCCAAGCA
Organism: Pangasius sanitwongsei; assembly: GCA_037576675.1. NCBI lineage: Eukaryota > Metazoa > Chordata > Actinopteri > Siluriformes > Pangasiidae > Pangasius > Pangasius sanitwongsei. The sequence goes on from CM075019.1 coordinate 4,520,540, forward strand.
GCTTTTGCCTCCTGTGTGAGTGCCTGCGATGAATAGAGTGCAAATTAAAGAGCATCAGCATCCTGCCAAGAAAAAGGAGCACACAGCATGATTTCTGAACAGGAGAGGATTCTGGGAGGGGAGGGAAGGGGGTAAGCGTTTGGGCCTGGTAAGAAAGTTAAAAAAAAAAAAAGAAGAAAAAAAAAAAGAAAGAAACCTTGAGAATCAGTCTGCCTCCAATTACATTCGCACCTTAACTGGTCCGGAAACCAAGAGGACGAAGCCTTTTTTCTGTCTTTGTTTGCCCACCACCTGTTATTTAGTGCTGACGGCTCGTCTAATATGGCAGCATGGTTAAGCGGGTATCAGAGAAGAATAGGTTCCAGCTGGGTGATGTGTTCACAGCACTCTGATCCCGCGCAGATATTAGTTTAATTAAATGTGTACAGATTGTAATTGTGGTAATGGAGGGGCCTTCCCCTGAGGCGGCTGGGGAGAAAAGGCAGAGGCGCCCATTTGGAAAAAACAAGAGATTGAGGGTGGGGAAGAGAATGTGAGTGTATGTGCATGTTTGTGTGTGTGTGTGTGTGTGTGTGTGTGGGTATTCTTATGTGTGTGTGAAAGAAAGCGAGAACGGGAGTGAAAGTAATGCTAATGTAGAGAGTTTATAAGTACCCTGCAAACACAATCAACGAATGAATCATCTTGCTGGGTTTCACTAATGCGAGCCACATGTAGAGAGCTAGAATTGAGTGCTTTATCCTCAGTATTCATATCTTTTGGTTTGAATATGAGCATTTCACACTCAATTGAATCTTTTCTTAATGTTTAATAAAGCAGAGAGATATCGGCTGTTCAATGCTTGTCAGGGAGTAATAATAAAACGTGTCTACTCCTGCTGCCTCTTCACAGCAACGGCAAGTGTCACGGTTCATTTTCCTGCATTAAAAAAATTTGTTAACCTGGACAGATTCACTACATGGTAGATGCTTGGTTTTCTCCCTACAGAGAAACATGTTCTACTCACTCCCACACTAAAATTTAGTTAATGCAATATGCCTTATTTTTTAGAGAGGAAAAAAAAAAAGAACCCATAGAAACCGGGATTGGCTGAGGCGGAAGAATGGGTGCAAAAAGAGGCAGAAAGGGAGGGAACGAGGGCACAGGGAACAAGAGGGCGAACTCGGCCGCGTCCTAATGCACCGTGATTGCATCTCCTCCTAAAATGTCAAGTGCATTTACATTTAAAGTGCTTGGCTAAACACCCATGAAGTGGGACACACACACACACACACACACACAAGTTTTATTAAGGAGTCTCTTAAGGCCCCGGTGGCCATAAGCAAATCACCTCCTGAACAATGCCTGCTAAAGTTGCACATCTCCCTTAAGGTATCAGGGAAGGTCCGCACTCCTGGTTCCCCAGTTGACTGAAAGCAAATGAATAAAAATGTTGAATAAATCTAAAATGCAAGTGCCGAGGGCAAGCGCTCGAGCCGAGATGAATCATCTGTGTTGATTTTTGTCACCCGAGGAAAAGGACATCTGTGGTCTTAACACCGTCTAACAACAAAGAGAATGAGTGGCACTGGGTCTGGTAAGGAATTTTATGAAATACTAGATGCGTGACTGGAGACATATGCTGTTTGAGCAACAGTGGCTTAAAACAACTGCATATAAAGCAATTAGTAATGCATGACATTAAACACCCAGCCTTAGATCACATGCGTCCAGAATGCGAAAGGGCCTCTCACGCCATCCATCACCCCACAGTGTCCTTCCACCTTTCCTCCTGCAGCCGTAAACAACATAAATAACACGCCATATGGACACATCATAATAGAGATTTATTCAGTGACACAATTCAGACAGTCATGCATCAGCATCCTCATTTGATTCGTTCCATTTAATTAGTTTCTGCGTGTAAGAAAATGTCGGGTTTAATGAAAAGGTAAAGAAGAGCACGCACTTGCTATAAATAAGGCAGGAAGGGCTAAACAATGACAGGAGTTTAATGTTCAATTAGGTTAAAAGGGTTTGGGAAACAATGGCAGGATGGCAATGTTGTAAGCACGTCGCTCGATGAGGCCCTGAGCAGCATTGATTAAAAGCTAAACAGATCCATTACTACCAGCGCATTGCTTATCAACAGCTCTGTCCATCTTAATCACCATCTCACTCACCTGTCTAGTGAGTTTCTGGGAAACACTCTGAGCTCTGCAGTGCTGCTTTAACACCTTGCAGTGTCTATAAATTCTGTAGCCTACAGAAGTAATTAATGTGCTGATATTCATGACTTCATCTGATAGCAGTTCTATCACAGTCCTAAATTTCGGATGCAATTAACGCTGCTTCATGAAAGAGGAAGGAAGTGAGTGCTCATAGCTTTTGTTATATATAATATAATCTAATTGTCCTGGTTTCCCTCTTCACGTTGTGGTTCCCCGGTGCTCGTGTTGGTTTTGGTTTCTCTCCTGTCATTGGTTTGTTGCCTGAATGTGTTCACCTGTTTTGTGTTAGTTCTTGATTAGATTGTCTTTTATATCCTCTCTGTGTCAGTGTTGGTAGCGATTTCTTACCGTGCATTATTGTCCAAGCCTTAGTTTCTGTATATCAAAGTATTTTCTAGTTCATTGTTCTGTGTTTCATTATTCTTCCTGTTTTTTCCTGTTCCTGTTTTGGAATTACGGAATATCACTGTTTGTACCACAGCAGTGTTGAATGCTGAATCTAATTTGGTCAGAAGGCGATGATTAATTTTCTCTAAAAGCCGATGGTCGTTACGGCTCCAAGGTTTATATAATACGGTTGTTCTAATATGTTATTGTTTCAGTAAGAAACAAACGACTTGCATAATGGACACTTCTCATAAACGTATATAAAAACAAATGCATGTAATTGTTGATGCGGTGTAGTTTTCTAGTGAGGAGGTTTTATGTTTATTTAGCATTTTTGGAAGGAGTCTCCAGTGTCAGCACTTTGTAACAGTCACTTTGCACTAGCATGACCAGACGCTGGTAAGGGAATCAATGTTTATAGCGAATGTTTATAATGTGACAACAGGAACTTGTTTCACAGACATTCCACAACATTTTGCTGTGGTATAAGATGAATAAAACACTTTGGCTGTTATTGGTAAAGAAAAAAAAAAAATCAACGTTCGGGTGGCAACAGTAACTATTCTCACCACTCCGTAGTTGATTAATTTTCTATAACAGCACACCCTCATCCTGTTTTATTCCTTTCTTAACTTTGCCTAGCTGTGTTTTGACCCCACTATGGACTTATGATTCTTGGACTTGCCCCAATAAAGCATCTCTTGTCTGTCACATTTCCTATTAATTTTGCATGAGATCGACTGCATTCACAAATATCTCAGCTTGTATTACATTTTGCAACTATTGTACAACATATTCTCATTAATGGATTGACCTCTAAGACGTTTTCTGCTCTGCAGCAGCCACTTCCATTTCTCTAGCCTTCTATGACCACGTCTGGAAAAAAAATTCTGTTTCTAGACATGCCGTTAGCCTGCGGCCACATCCCGACAACAGCCACAGTCCACCAGTCAGGAGGGTCAGGCTTGAAGCAGCTTGTATTGAGCATATGTCCTTCACTGGGTTGATGGGAAAGGAAATTGCATGGCCAAGTCTCTCTGCCCCTGCTCCTCCGGCTCCGTCGTTCTCTTCTGTGCCCCTGCTGAGTGATCGCTGCCTCCCTGGTGCAGCCTGTCAACACCTCCTACTAATCAAATGGCTGCCTGCACTTCTCTGAGGAGAGCTCAGAGGAAGTGGACAGCATTTCCCAGCAGCTCCACAAAGGTGTCCAGAGCTTCCGCTGGGAGAAAGCGAATAAGCTGTGGGGTCCCTACAATGAAGAAGCTGATGACACATGTTGTGCTAACACATACTGCGCAGCATCTGCTTCAGCCCTGGGGGTAGCCTACAAGTTGAATGGAGAATTTCTGTCAGAGGTAGACTTCAAAATCTGAGTCTAATTCCCAGAAATAAGCGTACTCATCAATTATCCTTCTTTTCTTTCTTTTTTTTTTTTTTTTTTTTTAAATAAAACTCAACAAAAAGTTCTTAAATACTTAAAAGCAGTAATAACTACAACAGATAGAGCAAGTTATTCAGGTGTTTCTCAGGTTTTAATAACTTATAAAAGATATCAGTTCATACCATGTTAGCAACATATATAGCTTTTACCATTTGAAGGAAATATACAGTATATGGTATAGTGTGAAAATGTGTGTATGTCCTGTGTCCTGTGATGGATCGGATTCCCATTCAGGGTGTACCCCTACCTCATGCCCAGTGTTCCCTGGATGGAATTTGGATCCACCACAACAGTGACCAGGATAAAACAGTTACTAAGGATAAATTAATGAATGAATATACAGTATGTGTAACAAGAGAGACTCAGGAGAAGTATTAGAGTTCATATGCAGTAGTGAATTAGTTAACTTCCAAACACATAAGCCAAGAGGCAGTCCAATGATCGATATCATAAAGCAATAGACAGGGGCAAACCAGAATCGTCATATGTGATGGGGAAACTAACCTTAGCCTTAGCACTTCCTGAATACAGAAGCAAGGTTTTGTGTGTTGTTTGTGTGGGTGTGTGAAGTGAATAACCAGACCTATGGCATGGCATTTAAAAAAAAAAAAAAAATAAAGCAAATAGTATTGTGCTGAGTATGTGGGTGAATGGCATTTCCAACACACACCACACACAAGTTTCATGAAAAACAAAACTCATTTATTGCCATTGCTTTATAGTAAATCAGTCCGAACTACCATTCAAAAGCAAAATCAGAACATTCCACATCACTTAAACCCACGTCTGGTGTTCTTAATCAACTTCAATGTCTTAAACTCAACAGACAGCGTGTGGTTGAAAAACTGTTTGCATTCATCAGCCCACCACCCCATTGACCTTCAGCCTCACCTTTAGCTTCCTTCGATCTAGGAACCAGTGTGAAGTGACTGGTGTGCCCACAAGGGGCAAGTAATTATGTAAGCATGATAAGTATATAAGTCTAGCATATAAGCATATAAGTCTAGTATGTAACGCTATATAAGTATATAAGTCTTATAGCTAGGTGTTCAAACAACAACCACAATATAACAATTGTTAATACAACTTAAATTCAGGCTTTAACAAATAGTATTTCAGGCTTTCTGACTCAGACTTTTAGACTGTGTTGTATCAAATCCCCAATTTCCTATTTCACGGGAATACCCCAAGTGGAGGAATTTAGGTATCTCAATGCTTTGCTCATGAGTAATAGGAAGACGGAGAGTAAGATTCACCACAGGTTAGGTATAGTGGTGGGAGTAATGCAGTCCCAGTGCCAGATCATAGTCATGGAGAGAGAGATCTGATCCATACATCCTTACTCTCAGCTTTGTCATGAGATTTGGGATAGTGACCACATGATTGAGGTCAAGGATACAAGCAGACAAAATGAGTTTTACCTGCAGGGCTGCTAGAATCACCTTTTGTGATGATATGGCAAGGAGTTCTGCAACCCTGGAGGAGCCTGGAGTAGAAGCCAGGTCAGGGGTTTGAGTATTTGTAGGTATTTCAGACAACGAGAGGAGACCCTGGTTTGATCCAGAATTCGCTGGGGGGATTGTATCTCCCAGTTGATCTGGGATCCCAAGGGGAAGCTGGAGGAAGCTGCCAGGGACAGAGATAGATGAGCTACCCTGCTTCCATGACCGTGAATAATAGTGATTTGGAAGATGGAGATTGTTGGAAGATCACAAATTTGAATGGCAACAGCCATCTGTGGCCTGGAGTTCAAGAGAGCCATGCAGTCTAAGAAGGAAGCATATCATTCCTCTTTCTCCTTTAAAACAAAGTGATGCTGCCCAATTACAGGTGTCTGGTAGCTCATGTATACAAAATATGGCTCAAGCATGTTCAGCTGCCTTGTGCCTTACATGAAAAAAGATGGGGTCAGCTTCATGTGTGTCAAAAAAAGCACATATTAGCTTTGGCTCTTCAGGATTGTTAGATGTAGTGTGAAAGGGGAGACTCAGCCAGTAGGAGCCTGGGAGAATATTGGGGAGAAATAACAGAGCATCACATGAAATTCTCCTTTTCTCTCTGCCTTTCTTTCTTGGTTCCCAAACCAATCTATAATGGGCTTTCATTAGATTCTTATACTGCTTATAAGCTTAGAATCAGACATGAGCTATAAAGCTTAGAGATTCCACCTAAGCACTTTAAAAAGTCAAGATTTTGCCTTCAGCTGTGCAATGGCTCCTGGATTCCTCTAAGTGCATTGTGTGTTCTTACTGTACTTCCTGCAGTTTCACATGCTTCCTGGTACAGACTATAGCAGATGCTGTCTAACGGGACTTCTTTTTTTTTTTCTTTTATCAGAACCAAGGCAGTGACTCACATCTCTAAAAATATCCACAATCGTCATTAATTTTGTCATGTCACAACATGAACCCTTGGCACAAAATGAAATAACTCCTTTCTAAAATTAGCCCGGTGATGAAAGGTCTCATTATTAAAACGGATGAGTGTTCCGTGCGATGCCGTAATCTTCACTTCAAAAGCAGATCTTCGCAGGTCCCAGCACTAGAAGAGGCAACGAGAGTTCTCTAATCGTAATATTATAGTAATTAAGCCGCACGTCCCATAGGATGCTTACTAAACAGTGCTTCATTAAAGGAGCAACCTGGGCTCTGACGCGTCAGATCAACGCACATTTGCACATCTTCCTTTTGCTGATGATTACTCATGATTCATATAAGAGCTGCAGGGGGACCTATAGTAAGTTTTAAATGCACTGTCAGTTAATTATTCTTTGTAAAACAGCCTCATAGATGGCTCAAAACTATTTGTTAATAGCTGTGGAGGCTGTGGTGTGAAGTGAGAATGTTGATTCAGTGAAGCACCTCCGCTGGGTTAATTACCACTCTTGCTTTATTCGTATCAGCTCAGACAACAGGCCACTTCATAAACCGTGTAAATGGCATTCCACAAACAGCAGCAGAGGGATTTTAGGTCTTCATTTGCAATTTTTGAGTGACTAGATAATTCAAGATGATGTATGAACTCGGATCCATTGGCACAACCTATTAAAGAGGACTGGTACTCCTGAAATCACATTCATCATCAATCAAACCTCTCTAAAGCAGCATGTATGCACATACAATTATACACTAGAATAATCCCTGAGTGGAAATAATGGCAAACGAATAACATTTCATACTCTTGTTTGTTTCTTTAATGCCCTTGAAAGAAAAATCATAAGCCGTGAATCACAAATGCCATCACCTAATCAAAAATCCTGTCTTGTTAATCAGGCCTGACGATAAAAGACTCATTTTGCCGCAGGAGTAGAAGAAGGCAACTTGGGGATAGGAGGCGTCTTTAAGGCCTGCTGAAGCTCCATAGGGGATATTGAGCACACATATCGGGAAACATGTGATTCAAAGGCTGGGAGGGGGAAAAAAGTTAATTACCCAGGTAAGCCTGAGGGTGAGCACGAAATGCCTGTGGAAGCAGGAGCGGCAGGCGGCGGATGACCCCGAGCTAGCACGGCCGTGCTTACCGAGTCAGAAAATTTGATTGCTTTTTTGAATTTCACTGCAAATGTTCTTATTTTAGCTCTGGGACATGGAGTCACCCAGAACACATTAGAATAAGTGCATGTTTCTGAAGTGGTGTTAGCGAGGAAAAGGCGGAGCACTGCTACTTGATGTTCAGTAGACACGTGACAGAAATATCAGTGAAAATGCTATTAAGAATGAATAAAAGACAAATTGGAAATGTGGGATGTGTGTGTGTTAATAATCAAAATATGTCACACACAATATATTTCAAAATATGCTGTTATATTTTTATATATTTCACAATCTACTACATTCCAATGTTTGTATAATATGAGAATCTTATCCACTGAGCCTTCACCCAAAACCAGGCCTGGAACATCTTTCCCTGTTTTTCCCCCCAAGATGGCAATGCTGAATGATTTATCAGGCAAGAAACATTGTAAAATACTGCTTTAAACCCAGTATGAGTGTGCAATGGGGAAAAATGTGAGTTAGCCATTTTATTATGTAGCTTTTAGCCAATATAACTATTTAACATACAGAAAGTGCTTTTGTGTCTTTTTTTTTTCTTTTCTTTTTTATTTTTTAAAAGGCATTTGAAGTCAAGTGAAAACCTGCCAACGTAACTTGCCCCATCAGATCCTAATGCCATGAGCTCCTTGGTTGAAGATAAGCAATGTCCCAGGGCTGAAAAATATTTTCTGGCCAAACTGCATTTCTTTGCAACGAAAACATCTCCACTGACACCATGTCGGTGGAAAACACTATGTTATTACCAATGTTCATACCCACAGCTATAACTTTCTTTGCTGGGGAAAGGATGACAGGGTTAAAAAAAAAAAATGAGAAGAGAGAGGGGAAAAAAAGAAAACAACTATGGGTGATCAATGACCCCAGGCGAATTTGAACAGAAAGTATTTCTGAAGGGTTCTCAGTCATCTGCAAGTCCATCTCATTGAAAGGATACCAGTCCATTTCAGCCAGCATTTTAAATCCACACCAGCTCCTTTAAACACTTAAGGCGATCCCAAAATGATGGATGCTTTGGAAATTTTTTAAAATGTAGTCAGCTTGGTTTACATCACCTCTACATAGCAAGAGCTTAAGCCGATACACACACATATATATATATATATATATATATATATATACACACCTAGCCTTACTACATTTTCATATGTGCAACAATACGATTCTAGTTTGATAGAAATAAATTCATACAATAATATGATCATATCCCTATGTGTGATGCAAACATCCTGGTTCAAAAGAAAGGAAAACTGATAGAAACTCACTTGTGGTGTGTGCATTTATAGGCATCTGGATGCGAAGGTTTTATCACCTCTGCTTGGAGCTTTCTCCACTTGTACCTCACCTCCTTCTGCTGTAGATGGTCCCATATGGACACCCTAAAGATTTTCACTTCCTATAAAATCTTACCTTTGACTAACTGTTTGACTTTATTGCACACAGTTGTAGAAGAGCAATGATTTACAATCCCATTATCCAGTGTCACCCAGAAGAAGATGGGTTCCCTTTTGAATCATTTCAAAGTTTCTTCCTAATATCATTTCAAGGAGTGTTCCTTGCCTCTGTTGCCTCTGACTTGCGCAGTTAATTGACTTGTAGAGCAGTTTTTAGTACAGCTGCTACATTGTAGATTCATTCATATTTAGTAAATGCGCCAGGATTGCTGGGATCCCGAGACCAGCGGGAAGTGATATTTTTATAAAAAAAAGTGTGAATCAGTTTCAGATGTGAGGTATTATATAAAATAATTTTCATCACACTACATTTTCAAAAGCTGGTGAGAACAAAACTAGGCATATTAGAATGGTGAGAACATGTCCCCAGTGCAAGTTACGTCACTGTTCACACCAATGAATGTGAAAACACCAGGTCGAAACACAACCCTGAATATGTTCACCTTTGACTAATTTACAAAATCACCCTTTTTTTTATTATGTACCTTATAACTGGATGTAAACAAGCCGTGTCAACATGTTTATGTCCCTGAACTTGCCAGATCTTGGTTGTCACTGTGATCTTACATTAGTTGCCAGGCATGTTCTTCAAACAGTCCTACATAGCCAGAAGAACAGTGACTTTGATCTGTCTTGTCGAGCTTCATCAATTCTGAAAAGCAAAGGACTTCACAAGTGTCACGTCCATCAGTGCGACATTGCGCAGAACAACGAGCAAAAACCACATCAGCCTCGTGGCCTCCCCTGCAGTGAGAACACTGACACCCAGCACTTTGCGAAGCCTTAACAAGCTGAGCTCGCCTTGCGCTGACCTCAAGAGTCTGTCAGCTTCTCTGGGATTTAAGCGTCACTCATGCGGGCTAATGCAGAGAAAGTACAGAGGACAGACTTCCATCTGCTGTAAACTAAAATAGCTGATTAAGATGGAAAGCTGACAGCAAGGGCTCCTCAGTCTCCGCCGACTTATGATTAAATCAAAGGAAGAAAGCAAAACAGAAAGGGAACCTTCCAGAAGCTTTTAAGCACTTGCAACATTTGTAGTGATTAGCAAGAATGATTGAGGCTCAGCTCTCCACAAACATTTTGACATACACTCACTGGCCACTTCATTAGGAATGCCTGTGCACTTGCACATTCGTTAATTTAACAAATCAGCCAGAAGCACAGTGCATAAAACCATGCAGGTCAAGAGCTTCAGTTAATGTTCACATCAAGCATCAGAATGGGGAAAACATGGCATTTTTGGACTGGTTTGAGTGTTGCTGGAGATATTCATGCACAACCGTCTCACACAGAATAGTGCAAATAAACAAAAAAAAAAAACATCCAGCGTCCAGCAGTTTTGAGGGCAGAAATGCCTTTTTAATGAGAGAGGTCAGAGGAGAATGGCCAGACTGGTTTGAAGGCTACAGTAACTCAAATAACCACTCTTTATAACCGTGGTAATCAGAAAAGCGTATCAGAATGCGCAACATGTCGACCCTTGAGGTGGAGGACCACATCGGGTTCCAGGAATCTGAGGCTACAGAGGGTGCAGGATCACCAAAACCAGACAACTGAACGCTGGAAAAAGATCAGGTAATGCTTTTCTAATCTTCATCTGTCCGATTTTGGTGATGGTGAGAGTATTCTGAATTCATTCCATCCGTCAGCATTGTTCTCCTTCATGTCAATATACAATGTTGATGTCCTTGTAATTGAAGGGAAAACATAAATCACTGTAGGTGAGATGTGAATTGGTAGCACAAAAAAGGTGACCTCTAAGACGACTCAGGTCAGGTCAAACGGGGCGAAAAAACAATTAGTCTTTCAGGAAAATCCAGAGTTGATGAGTGAGGTGCCAAAAAATAGCTTCATTTAGTCATTACTCTACAAGCATCGCCCTCGCCCTGTGTGAACAATGTACTCCCATGAACTGAAACAGCCTTAGGGCCACTCATCATGCCTTAATTCAGTTCCTGCCCTTTCAGCTGCCCTCACGCACCTGTCACACACACAAGCCCATCAAAAAGTGAGAGGGAGAAGAGAAGGAAAGTGTTCGAGATCAGAGATAAGAGCATTATGAAATCCTTCTGCGGAAGGACAAAGTCTAGACAGAATCAGTGCACTTCCAATAAGTTATATAAAGTCTGCTTCTATCACTCATCCCCTGGATTACAGTAATATGGTGAAATTTTTACACGTCAGCAAAAAAAAGACAGGTAGAAGGGTTTTTTTTTTCATATATTTCCAATATTCTAGAAGACAACAGTAACCAAATGAAAGCACAGTACACTACATAATATAGAAAGAAAACCAAGGCACATTGTATCAAATTGTGTGTAATGTGTGAAATGGTTTTACACCACAGTGCTGCTGAGTTCTCGATTCTGATTGGTCAGGAGGTATTGATTCATTTTCTATAACAGCAGCTCTGACAGCAGTACAACTGTAATGAAAGTCACAGGTTTATATTAAAGCGCTCATTCTAATACACTAGCATTTCTATAGTCACAACTCATTCACAGGGACGTGTCTGGCAGAAGCTCTACATAAAAATAATTAAACAGATTGAAAGATTTTGCTATTTAAAAATATCTTTGCCACCAGCTGTTAAAAGAAAGGCTGAGCTGGCCAAAATGGTACACAAAATGGTAGTATCTTTGGCGGGGAGTAAATCCTGGTACAAAGGAAAAAAGTTCTCTCATAGACAGGTTGTTTTTAAAGAAGTTACACAACAGTAAAGTAATTAGAATTAGTAAAGTTTTTTTTTTTTCAGCATGATAATCACTCATGTCCTAGCTAGCGTTATCTAGTTGTTTAAGTTTAGCTACTTCAGTGACAGACTTTGCATAACGCTAGCCATCTTCCATATCATATCATATATTTTATGGTGTTATTATCTATTTATATTTCCCTGATAAAAGTCTAGGTCAGGCTGACAAGCTACCAGAACACATTTATAGCATTTGACAGATGCCTTTATCCAGAGCAACTTACAGAAGTGAAAGGACATTTATACAACTGAAGGTTAAGGGCACTGCTAAAGGGCCCAGAAGGGGCTGTTTAGCAGTACTGGGATTTGAACTCACAACCTTCCAAACAGTAGCAGAATGCCTTAACCACTGAGCTACCACTGACAAACACAGGCTGTGTTGTTTACTTTCTTGCAGCTTGACTAGCTCAGCCTGTGTTCTGTCATCTGCTAGCTGGTCAAAACAAGCCGGATTTTTCAGAAGGGTTAGCTAATGTACTCCAATGATAACGCTTTATTTCAACTCCTATGCCTATGTAATAGCTAGTTAGCTAGCTTAAGTAAATCTGGCACATAAGCATAATGCCTGTGCAATACCATGTGGATATTATTGTGAGCATGTAGTTAACCATGGTGGTGATTTCAGCCAGTGAACAGGATCTATGAATAGCTCGACATGTGTGGTGAAGACCACTGTAATTCCCACCAGCTAGCATCAAATGGATCAACGCTAAAGCTTCCAATCCTAAGGAAATGCTACTATTTTATCGCCTACCGAATGAGTAAAATGCTAAACATGCTGTTCCCATCTTGTTATTTGTTGGATAAAGGAAGTGAAAATCTTCTGTGTACCCTTGAAAGGTCATGAAATGTGTTTGACTTCATCTTAGCATTCATGAAACCACGCTTGAATCTGTTTAGCGGTGCATACACTACAGAGGCATTATCATATTGAAATAGGGAAACAACATGTCTGACAGCAGACACTGTAAGTCAAAGAGTGAAAGATTTCAATGCAGGTTTTGTGCTCTTTGCTCCAGGTTATACGTTGTGCATATAAGTAGTTTCTGAACCGAATTCCTGCCATAAATTTCAGCTTTGAGAATGAACCCTTTTCATTAGGGCTGAGTCACTGAGATCCGGATACAATATCATGATTATTTCTGAATTAAAAAAATGACAAAATTATAGCCTATCTTGTTAAGTGTCCATCTAATCCTGTCATCTCTTCTGTGTTTTTCTATGTACTTTGTCCATATCTGGCTTTTTTCTTTTTTTTCTTTTTATTAAACACAGACAGCTTAGATCATTTTGCAAGAGTTGCCTTGTATACCCTAATTTGCAAATTGATTGTCAGATAGCTAGTACAGACTGCTAATTAGCACTCAACCTAATGTGACTCACCTGATTAGCTAGCCTGTAATTATGATTTAGTTACTTAGATGTTAGGTCTTTTTCCTTTTTATGTGTTTTAATTGCATCCTATGCATTGATAGGATACAGTATATGCAACTATTGCTAAGAGAAACTTTAGATAATTATGAACATTTGCATAGGAATATACTGTAAAGTACCAGAGATCTTATGTCTGCTCTAAACAGTAAGGTCCTTATATGGTTTAAATGGGTCTAGACAACAGTCTGGCTCATTTACCTGCTAAACAGCTTCTTGGGTACAAGCCCAGATGTACTTAAATGCTAAACCTTTAGGCACAAACCCGGCCGGCTGTTCAATGTCTGTGCAGTATGTCATGCAATGTAGATATCTGGTAGATATCCCAGTGTGCACATGCTGCAAATCAATAATTAGTCAGTGACCTCATTTCCAGTATATCAGAAGCAATCAACAGCCCTCAATTAAAATAATCTGCCCAAAGGTTTGTAAAAATGACGATTTATTTTGGCATCAGGTCAGAATGGTGCATGTGTGTGAGGTCCACTTGCATTCCAGCGGTGATATGCCTTGGTACTGCAGCGTTCTCGGGGTGACGCGTGACCTCCAGGTAGCGTCCCCTGGCCAGAGTGGGCACGTTAATGACCATCTGCTCAGTAAGACCTAGTCAACATCTCTTTAATGAAGATGAATGGGAGGACCAGGAGGCGGCCAGCAGGGGGCTAATGACACACCTTCAGCCACTGACCTGCCACCCTACTGTGACTGATGGGTAGATGCACTCCAGGCACCATACCACTACTTCCAGAACCTCTGTTAAAGTCTCTCTCTAACTCTATAGGCCCATCTGTTTGTACTACCCCTGGACTAGGACTATAAAAAATGAGACAAATAGTTGTTTCCCACAAAATTATACCATATTTCCTGGAACATAAAATGCTTTGTTGCCCTTTAGCAGGTTTGTGACTTCAATTATGTTACAAGATTGTTAGTGAATTGCAAGGTCTTGGTGTACTGTACAGGACACAAGTGAGTAAACACAGCATGGTATTTATTAAAGGCAATACAGTACGCAGTTGTAGTTCATAGCAAAGGTCAAACAAGAGACAAGAAGCATCAAAAAAGGAATATCCGTAATAGAAAAAGGAAGAAAACAGGTGAGGGTTAAATCTAAGAAATGCAGAAAATTAGAAAACAAGGCTTGGACTTAACAACAATAAATAAAGCAGAAAAAAAAAGAAAAGAAACAACAGGGCATAAACAGAAAAACTAATCAATCAAAGGCTTAACACAGAACAGGTGAACACATTAGGACTAATGACAGGACAGGGTGAGACAGGACTAGATCAGAAACAAAAATGCATGGCATAACAAACACATGAAGTGAACTTAAGCGCTGTGCTACACACCACATACCTGAGAGGGGGAAATCGACCGTGACAATTAGCAGGTACTTTCCAGGCCTCATTGTGGGATTAAGGTCACGATTGTAGGAAATGCTTCAGCTCAGGAAACATTGCATTGCTGAGCTACATGGTTTCAGCTGAAGGATAAAGAAACAATATAAAATTAACACAAACATTTCCTCAGCCTACGCCTGCATTATGTTAAAGTATACATTAGATTAGATACTAATAGGAGAGAAAAACAGTTCAGCTAGCTAAGAATAGTTGTGGGCATTTTAAATGAGGAATTTTCTAACTATATTGACAACATGGAACATTGCATTTTGTTATAACAACCTTTTGGAAATTATTATGAACTATTTCATAGCCATATGGAGCACAATAGTCTGTGTGTGTGTGTGTGTGTGTGTGTGTCCTTAATAAGAACACGGCTGCTTTCCAAACCTACTATTTTATCATATTAGACCTACATACGGTCTATGTAAAAGGAACAGAATTAACCATTTTTAAAAAATCTTTGTTCTAACCCTTACCACTTTACCACCATGTTGGAATGCAGGAATGGAAATCGCAAAACATTTCTACTGCTTGGAGTGTACCGACTGATTATTTTTTATTTTGTTTCTGAGCCCTGGTTCACAGATTTGCACCTCTACTAAGCTGATAGAAAAGCTGTTCTATTGTCTGTGAAATATGGCAAGCATCATGATTTTTTTTTTTTTTTTTTGCCAGATTTGGGCCTACAGGCAAACACAAGGTAATAGTTAATATCTAACAGCTATTACATATTGCTGATCTGAAATTCCAGTGCAGGAAGCAGGTCAGTTGTTAACACTGTTGTTTGCAATGCTTTTAATTAGAAATAAAATGGCAGTTAAAAGTTGAGAAAGAATGACAAAGAGAGCGAGAGAGGGTATTACAGACTGTTTTCTGGAACAATATTTCTGATAAACAGCACACACACACACACACACACACACACACACACACAAACATCTCCACATCTGTCCCGTTTAAAATATCTGTCTACTTTATTGCATTTTATGAAAACTGCACTGACATGTATTTCTGAGCTTTATGAGAAGTGTCAGCATTGAGACAGAGAATTTCACAGGATGTTTACTGTCATTCTCAGATTTCACCTTATCATTTTCCCCCACAAAAGTCACAACCACAAAAAAATTTAACTGCTAGCAAAGTGACTATGATCTAGCAGTGGCATATATAACACTAGCTTAGTCTTATGATATCTCTGTCTTTTTCCTTTGTGTGTTTGATCTAAAATGAATCTGTATTCATTTGTTTCTGTCTGAGACTGCAGCGTGATTGTGGCGGGCTACTGTGTCATTTTCCCATTGTTCACGCGTTGTTGCAAATCTTTACGTGTCAATAAAGTCAGCAAGAGATGAAACCGTAATCGCTGGTCCATAGAATGAGCTTTAGAACATAAAAAAATGGAGGTATTACTTTTGAACTTCAGGGCAAAACCTTGAGCATTCACCAGAAGAAAAGCAACGCCTGTCTAAACAAGGGAAATAATGAGTCAGCACTAGTTCATCGGTGTCAATGCACTAAGAAAGACAAAAATAATACATATGCTAGCAAGCATGATGGGATAGAAGTATGGCTTCATCAGTATGCCTATTCACTGTGTCCAAAAACTGGCTGTTGCTGCAAAAAAAAAGATGTTGATTAAAGGAATTCTTTACCCAAAAAAATGCTAACATGGCTAGATAGCAAGGGCGTGTTAGCCTGATCGCATATGCAGAATGCAAACTGGACTTCAATCGTTAATAGCAAGCTTAGCTTTTTTTGCAGATTGACAAAAAGAAAAAGGCGGAGAAAGTTTCTCATTTCTGTCTTGATGAGAATCTCTGAACAGAGCTGCTGCTGCTCATTACCTTGACATTCACACAGCGGGTGACATTAGCCATGCTAGAGAGAATTAAGCTCTCTGAACCTTTAAAAAGCAGGGGTTGCTCGTACTGCTAATCACTTTGAAACCTGCTGCTGTTTCTTCTTGAGAAAATGCTGCATCACAGACATGCAGGTAATGAGGAAAAGACCTTTGGTTGTGAAAGGCCACAGGCTTAGCTGACGGCAGTTGGGGACGTTTGAGAGGTCACTCCTAAAATCCATGGATAATTTCACAATCTCTTTGGATGCTTCCTGATGAATCTCGACACACATGATGCTACCAAGAGCACATTCAGTGAGGGCTTACAGCTCAGGTGCAATGAAAGAGACCGAAATGAAGAAATTAATGAAACACAGAAATTGATTAGCCACCTCGCCTCTAACACCACATGCCCCAAAATAGACTAACAATTTGCATTCGATGCGGACGGCGCTCTGGACTGACAATTTGCACTTGATGTGGACTGGGAAAAGAGTTGAATAATAACAGCCTGCATTTCTAGAAGTGAACTCCCCCATTCGATGTGCCTGCCAATTACCAGTGGTCGTTTTCATTAGCGCCGAAATAGATGAATAAGATGATTGGCCACTTTCAGAAATGATACAGTAGCTATAATGACCCCTTGCTGTCTTCGCCCTCGCTGTCTCTCACCCTAACGCAATCATAGAACCGTCATCCCCTGCTGAGGCATGTGTGGAGCTCAGGATTAGATGGTCGAAGAATGATCACAGCCATCCAATAGCCGTCCAATGTGGCCCGATTTCTGTACTTATACTGCACTCTGCTGGACAAGGCCTTCAGTGTCATCCTTCATATTTGAAGGCATGAAGATATTACGTCCCTTCATAGTGAGTGGGGGAGATGACACATTTCAGGATCTTGAAGTAGAAAAACAGGCTTCTGTTTTCCTACAGCAATGATTGAATCCATGTTTAGTAAAATTACAGAGGAAGCCTGGAAAACACAAATCACTGTAATAATAACTTCGGAGTGAAATCTGACAGCAATATGGCATCGCCTAAGAAAAGCAACCATGAATGACTAATCAGATAATAAACATCCTGCCCAGCAATTTCCACTAGAGGTCACCGTTTATTTCAAACCCATATCATCATCAACATCATCATCGTCATCATCATCAAGCCTACAAAGCCTTCAGAATTACAGCACACACATAACATGACTTTCTCCTACTATCACGCACATCAAACGTCCTTCATATCATGACAATCTGGTATTGAAGATGCCTGTTTTTTTTCTCAAGACTTTTCACAGCCTTCATTCGTGAACAAGTCCTCCCAAATCACCCTAGAATAAACAATGAAGTTGCCATGACAACAAGGAGCAGCACTCACTGTGCAAACATGCAGAAAGGCAACAGCAGCAGAAAGAAATGGACCATTAAACAGGTATCACTTATGTCTGGCACATCAGTTATGCTTGGGAAAAAAAAAAAAAAAAAAAGCATGCTCGGAACATCTAGGACACAGCACGGGGAAAAAAATGGGTGACAGGTTATGAAATTTGTTGTGAACCTTGCTGTCATGTTAACAATTAAACACTATGAATGTGTAAATTTCTAGCATGGGCTCCCCATTCAGTCAGACTCCAAATGTTTAATAGAAACGTTAAATACAGTGTTGAATTAACACCTACAATGTTTTTCAAAGGTATATTGAGCTATACTTATATATGACTACAAGTGTTAATTCAACTGTATCAGCCTCTCAAACAGCCAATCATTCAATCATTCATTCATCTTCAGTAACTGCTTTATCCTGGTCAGGGTCGAGGTGGATCTGGAGTCTTCCCCAGGAACACTGGGTATGAAGTGGTAATACACCCTGGATACAAGAATCTCTATGTACTTTGAAAAAGACAGACTTCCTGTACACTTGAAACTGACGTATAATAGAAATCCAAATCCGAACACCTTCCATTCATTTCTCATGTGTGGAAATGTGTCAAAATCCTTGCGCATGGTAATCATCCTGTACGTTATTTAGGAAGCCTTTTTAGGGCCTTAGACATTTCATGCAAACTAGATGACAAGGGGGAATGTATTACCATTAAGCATCCATCACTGAATGGATCATCTTTCTGATGAACTACATATGACTCAGTCAATATAAAACACTGTCTCAACCTGCTCTAGGTTAGAGAGTCTGAACTGCCCTCAAATAAGCCCGATGCAGATGCAGCACACAGTATATGGCCAAAAGTTTGTGGACACCTGACCATCACCCATATATGCTTTTTGAACATCGCATTCCAGATTTACTCCCATTTTGCTGTTATAATAATCTCCACTCATCTGGGAAGGCCAAATGCCAACTCAATACCTGATATCAACTCCAGACCTTTTATCTGCTTCGTTTGTCTTGAAGTAACGAGGGAATGGACCGCACCTGGTCAATTAACTTCTTGTCAGTCAATTGTCCAAATACCTTTG